>CAUYSK010088612.1:0-19464 GCA_963575035.1 Avahi laniger | reverse complement strand
CTAACACTTATCAAATCCTTGGAAGCCAGGCACTGCTTTGAGTACTTTCCAAATGTTGCAGCATACAATCCTCACCATCACTCTCTGAAGCAAGTCCTCTTTTGTTCCACTGCTACTCATGACTCAGGTCATCACATCTTTTTTCCCAGCTTCAGTGATCATCTGTATAGAAGTGACAAATACATGTACAGTTCCAACTCAGAATTCACACCTATAATACACGCTAAGTTCCAGACCACATATGTCCAAATGCCTACTTGATATCTCCTCTTGGGTGTCGGGAAGATGCTACAAACTCACTCAACAAACTATGTATTGCTGAGTCCCCTAGAACCTGCAACAATGTCTTACACATAGCACACAAACAGCATATTCTTATTGAATGACTCCATAAATAAATGTTCAACATCTCTAATCATCAGGGAAATGTAAATCAAAACCACAATGAAATATCACTTAACTCCAGTTAGAACAGGTTTTATCAAAAAGTCCCAGCCGGGCGCGGTGGCTCACGCCTGTAATCCTAGCACTCTGGCCGAGGTGGGCGGATCGTTCTGAGCTCAGGAGTTCGAGACCAGCCTGAGCAAGAGTGAGACCCCATCTCCACCAAAAATAGAAAGAAATTAATTGGACAGCTAAAAATAGAAAAAATTAGCCGGGCATGGTGGCACATGCCTGTAGTCCCAGCTACTTGGGAGGCTGAGACAGTAGGATTGCTTTGAGTCCAGGAGTTTGAGGTTGCTGTGAGCTAGGCTGACGCCACGGCACTCGCTCCAGGCAAGAAAGTGAGACTCTGTCTCAAAAAAAAAAAAAAATCCCAGGCTATCCCCAATCCTTGCTTTCTACTCATTAGGTCCATTAAAAAAGGGATAAGAGGGGACCCTGGAGGTCTAGATGTCATACAGGAAGCCAGAAGGGGCCCTTGGAAGATGCCGCAGACTTCATCCTGGAAGAAAACAGGAGTTGAGCCAAAAGGAGTCTGAGCTGACAGCCTGCCCAACCATTCTCCAGCATCGGATTTCTTCCTTGGTTTGCCAGGCATTTGGGAGATGTCTGAAGTCTCTTTGCACTTACTGATCTCCAAAGACATGAAGATACATGTAATAGCATCCTCATACAGAAACCCAAAAGGAGATTGCACAGAGGCACAAGTAAACCCACCTGCCCATACACTCGTCATGAACAAACACATGCAAACACTCAGAGTCAGATGTAAATATACATGTACATATCAGCAAATTCAGGCAGGTGGAAAAACACAGAGGTACAAATGCACACACTCAAACACATGTGAATAATATGCAAGGATACAAACATGTAAGTCCTGGAACCAAATAAAAAAGCCCAGAGCATGTAAATACACTTGGACCATTTTTACTCATGACTGGTTAACATGGCCAAGCTTCAAGTCTGGCTGGCTCCTTCCCTCACATACCATCAAATAGGCTAAATATTGACCAAAGCTACAATCTGAGTCACATTCATGCAAATGGGCACCTGAGATAAGTGATCCCAAGGCCTTCTCACTGCCCTTGTCAGCACAGGTTCTCATCCCCAAGTCCTCTTTCTCCCCAAAAGGCAGGAATAAGAGTGGTGCGGAGAGCACGTGTGCATGTATTCCTATGAGCACACATTTCTTCATTCTGACCAGTCAGCTTGGTGAAAAGGGGGAAGGACACCAGCCATGTACAGACTTCAAGTCACTGCAGGCTGACAAAAGAACATTGCTTTGCCTACATTGTGCTATAGCTGTAGATTAGACTGGTTTTTCATTGAGTTGATTGACTCAAGTGGGTGTTTTGGCATCTTATAGACATGACATGAGGGTACTTTCTCAGAGCCTGAGTGAGGCTGTGTCAATTGGCTGGGGTTGAATCTTCTGGGTGAACTTACCAATCAATGAAAAGAATAGAGGTGATAGAACTGGCTGGATCAGGTTGTCGACTAGGCCTTGCATGGCCACAAAGTGATTCTGAGTCAAAGGATGGACAGAATCTGACAGTTTAAAAACAAGATTCATCAATTAAATAGAAATAAACCAGTGGGGCCATTTGGCCCTGTGTTCAGCAAAACGCCAGCTGACTAAAATGTTCTCATTTCAAACAATTTTTGTGAGATGCAGCAAGCGGCAACAGCATCTGAGAGTCAGGGGACCCAAATGTGTTCACATTGAAAGCTAGATATACACTGGCATTTAAAGTAAGGAATAAATAACTGTGTATTTGGAAGGATAAAGCAGTACAGAAGGTTACATATATGTTAGCATGAGTACGTGTCTCAGGAACTTTGACATCATTGGCAAAGTTGTGTAGTGAATTAGGGCTTTCTCTCTATATGGAATCATGAAGAGACCTTAGAGTTCATGTGGAAACTGAGGCTTGGACAGTTTTAAATGACTTGTCCAAGATCACATAGCAAGTAAATGATTGAGACACATTTTGATACTGTATTAATTTTCTTGGGATACCATAACAAAATACCACAGACTGGGTGACTAAAACAAGAGAAATTTATTTTCTCACAGTTCTAGAGGCTAGAACTCCAAGATCAAAGTGTCAGCAGGGTTGGACCAAGGTGTCAGCAGGGTTGGTTCCTTCTGAGGCCTTTCTCCTTGGCTTGTGGATGGCTGTCGTCTCCCTCTGTCTTCACATGGTCTTCCCTCTGTCTGTGTCCTAATTTCTTCCTGTAAGGAAGCCAATCGTATTGGGTTAGGGACCGCCCATATGATCTTTAACTTAATCACCTCTTTATAGGCCCTGTCTCCAAATACAGTCACATTCTGAGATACTGGGGGTTAGGACTTCAGCATATGAATTTTGAAGAGACACAATTCAGCCCATCACAGACACGATGCCTGGATCCCCCATCCAGTGCCATTGTGCCCACGTCAGATTAAATGATCTGGTAGATATTATTCTGGAGTCAGTTCAATTTTGTTTTGTTTCTTAGGGATGGAGAAGTTGTTTAGAGCCCACTTGAGATTGAAGAATGTTCCCTAGAGGCAAGGCCCCATGGGAAACTGAGTGAGCACTGGCTGAGGAATCCAGGATTAGGTCAATCACCAAACACTGAGCAAAGGAAGTTTCTAACCACAATCCTTGGACTGGAAGGAACCCAGTGAGGTTAACTTGACCATCTCAGAAGGATGAGAATTTTCCCGGTATATGCAGAGAACACAGGTGTCTGACAGCTCTCGTGGCTGACAAGTTCTTCTTATGTATAATCAGCATTCCTCGTGCTACACTCAACTGCTGTCGCTTGCTCCAGTCCTCAGAGTTGGGTAGTAAGATAAACCTCATCCAATAAGAGAGGTTTTCTTCCTTGGAGCTTGAAGGCTCAACACATCTTAAGGAAAACTTCTTATTCAAGACAGTCTCTTTCTCCCCTCATCTGAGGCTGGAGGTGGGGAAGTTAGAGGTGAAAGAGCTGCCTTTACCCTTTTGTTCTTGTCCTGAGACCTGCAGCCCCCGCTCCAGGCCCTGGCTAGCTCTAGGAAATGAAGCAAGGTGATTCATCCCACAGATGGACTCCAGTGGGATTATGGAGCACAGTGTATGTGCCAAAAAGTGGCCACGACCAGGAAGGAGGGCCCATCTTATTATGATGGTTGGTGCCCGTGTTCTCTGCCAAGGAAAGCAATCTTAGATTTTGGGGTTTGGAGGGAGAAATTCCAAAAATATCCAGCTGAAACACAAAGAGAGCCAGATTTATCATGGTGCTAGGAAGGGTCCTGGTTGGGGAATCAGAACACCTGGGCTTTGGCCTCTATCTGGCCTCAGTTTCCCTTACTTCACAGTGAAGTGGTTTGATTACGTTATCACTAAGATCCTTCCAGCTCTGAGACTCTAAGCAAAAACTGGAGGATGCTGGGGGGCAGGGAGAAGGAAAACTCTTTGTAGCAAATCAAATGATGGACTATGTGTCTCTGTGAACCAAACCAGGCACAGAAAACTCTCCATCTTCATTCCAGAGTTGGTGGGGGCTGGGAGAATAGGGGTGTTAGTCGTGGTGTCTCCTCATTTGACAACTCAACCTTTTCCACAGGGCCCCTACAGACACACCATGGGGAGCTGTGTCCGTTAAGGACCTTGTCCCTGAGGGAAGAGAGGCAGAGACAAGGTGGGGCAGGAAGTTGGGGAGGGTGTCTGTGTGATGCCAGTAGGCAGGTGAAAGCAGAGAAATCAGCCCACTATCTGCTTAGTTTCAAATATCAGAATAAAGGGATCCAATTTTGTAGCTTTCATTTGATGTTAATGGATGGATAATGAGATGCAGAATCAGCCTTATGCAGCAATGCAGTTTAAAGCCCCTGGGAAGGCTCTGCTTCCCCCTCCCCAATTATCTCGCCACTGAAATGCCTTAAGTTCCACCATTAGAGCTCATGGTGTTAAGTACAGTCCTCTGCAGATCGCATCCTTTAAAATACAAAAGCACCACTGGGATACTTTATCAAACAAGGATAGAACCAGAAAAGTAGTGCTTAGAGGGGGATGCTCAGGGAGAAGAGGGGCTCTGAAGATTAATCTCTAGATACTTCTCAGTTTCACATTGCCTGACCCTTGTGGGAAAGCTAGGCTCTGCTTGAGGAAGAGGGAACTCACGGGCTCCCCCAGAAATCAGATGCCTGCAATTATGGATATATTTTTAGTCTTGAGAAAAGAGTGGACTCTAACTGGTGAGGGTAGTCATCATGCTGAAAAATCGCAGGGGCTGCCAGTAAAATTGAATTCAAGGAGATGAAAATTCTGATAATATGCATGCACCTGGGTCAGCCACTATAGAAGCCACTGCAGCAATGCCTTGTGGAGCCCCCTCTGTATGTCCAGAGGATATAAAACAATTCCATAGGGGAAAAAATCTGTTTCATTTTTATGATTTCTATAATTCTCTTGTCCCATAAGGCGTGATCTGCAAGTGTTAAAACCTAGCAGATAGGGAAACACACAGCCAGGATTCAAACCTGGCTATGTGACTTTGGGCAGTTGATTTAACTTTTCTGAGATTACACTTCCTAGCCTGGCAGTGATGGCTCATGCCTGTAATCCCAGCACTCCAGGATTCTACAGGTGGGACAATCGCTTGAAACCAGGAGTTCAAGACCAGCCTGGGCAACATAGCTAGACCCCATTTCTAAAAATATTAGCTGGGCATGGTGGCACGTGCCTGTAGTCCCAATTAGTTACGAGGCTGACATGGGCGGACTGCTTGAGCCTAGGAGTTCGAGGCTGCAGTGAGCTATGATCACACTCCAGCCTGGATGACAGAGTGAGACCCTGTCTCTTAAAAGAAAAAAGAGATTTCCTTGTCAAATTCACTATAAAACACCTGGCATATAGTAACCTTCTATAAATGGAAACTATTATAGTTGTGAGTATTGAAGGGGCTTCAGGACACTATTCATGAATTGGAACTAAGTCATGGGATGAATGACCACCATGGTCAGAACAAATCAGAAGCCCAGACCCTGATAAATTCATGTATAATCTTCTTACCTGGATGAATCCAATCTCTTTCCAACTTCATTTTACCTTTCAAGATCTGGCAATAAAAGAAGCAGAAAGAGTTCTGTACTCCTCCAAGCAGCCTGGAAACCTTAGCTTAGGGGCAAAGTTGGCCTTACCCCCACAGATAGGATGGGGTGGCTGCCTCCATGATAGGATTTAAGAAAAACCATAAAGCACCCTTGCCCAAATTTGTATCATGCCACCTGCCATATGGGTCTGAAATTCCATCATTATAGCTATTTTCCTTCATCCAGGCAATGGCTCCTGAAAACCCCTACCAAAAAGCACAAAGTTGCCAGGGAGAACCTACGGGTCAACACATGGGTGAAGGTTTCCCAATCTGGCAATCTGGCTGTTACCCAGTGGAGAAGAATGGGCTGGGACTCAGGACAAGTACGTTTTGATAGGACTGTGGTTATTAAAGGGCCAGAGCACAGGCCTCTTCCCAGCAGGAGGCATACAGGGGAACATATGGGCAACAGAAAGACATGAGGACTATAGAAAGAGGGAAAGACACCACATGGGCATGGCATCCACCAAGAATGTCAGCTACGCCACCTGTGGTTTAGGAAGCTAAGATGTGGATTCAGTTCTGACTTTTCTGGTTCACTTTGATATTGATTCTCCCAGCTCTTGCACCTTCCAGCCCAAACTTCCTTCCTCCCAGGAGCAATTATGTACTTGGGCAAAGAGGTGGAGGGCTGATTCTAGTGTCTGAGTAGGGCGAATGGCAACATCCAGGATCTCAATGACTGAGGCCAAGCAGCTCTGTCTCTGACCGAGACCATCATGACAGCAGTTACCACTCTACACTCTGGGCTGGGGTCAAGGAAATGAATAACTAGGCGCATGCTCGAAAATAACTGGGACTCCAGAGGGTCTTTTAGTTGGTCCAAAAGTCCACCCAGAATCCATCATACAAACACATGTCTGGTTTGTGCTTTAATTATAATCTCTGAGAAAATATGAATTTACATTTAAAAGTGCAAAGAAATGAATATTTTAAAAAGTATAACCGTTGTCATGGTTATTTACTCAGGAAAAATATATCTGTGAGAGTGAACGTATGTATATATGTACACATATATACATACATACACACACACACATACATACATTCCTTCCTTCCTCCTTCCCTCTCTCCCTCCCTTCCTCTCTTCCTTCCTTTTTTTCCATTGCCAAAAGAGGCCAAGGAGATATGTGGGACCTGGCATTTCTGAGGTCTGACCTGAACGGTTTGAAGGTCACCAGAATGAATATCATGTTTGCAGGACTAGCCACACTCCTACACTTGACTCAGATGCTTTGGCATCATGGAGCACAAATCCTCTCTCTAATCCAGTCTGCCCCAAACCCTGTACAAGCACTTACTGTCCTAAAAAGAGCAGCCAAAGAACTAAGAATTTTGGTAGGACTGGGGTTATTAAAGGGCCTCCTACATTATCCTAAATATTGCCGTGGTATCAGGGAAACAATATTAATACCTACAGCAACCACAACAAAGTGGATCTCTCTGGCCTAAACGACTCCCCTCCCCAACATTTCCTCCTCTGAATTATAGGGAAACTTCCTTAACAGGAAGTTAAGAAAAACTGGGAATGGGAGAAGAGAATTGGGAATGGGGGAGAATGTGTTAAGCAGGTATAAAACACAGGAAGGGGTTCTGTAAATGCTCAGTCTCTGAGAGGGTGACTTTGTGGATGGGAGGAGGAAAAGGAGCTGAAGGGTGGTAATTAGCTTATTACTGTTTCCCCTGGGTGTTGTGAGAATTCCTTAGGAGCCACTAGTAAAAAAGCGGAGGGAAGACAGTAAATACACATCTAATGATATGCTAAATAAATTATTATTGTTATTATTATGACTATTATTATAGCAATTGCAACTTGTTCCTTGCATCCAAGTTTCCACTAGAGATGGGAATTGGTCCCCTTATAGCCAGACATCCAATGATGCCAACATGCCCCAGCACCTCCCACCCCAGGAATTAGTTGAGTAATTGGGCGGTATAGTCCAGGCTTCAGTTAACAGCTACTCTCCCGGTTTCTGCAGAAGGAGAGCTAAACAGGAGCTCAGTATAAATACGTAAAGCCTCTGCCAGGTGCCTGCTCCAGCAAAGAAAAGAAAAAAAGGGGCTTTGCCAAGAATGTCAGGGGTTATACTTGGGGAAGAATTTCCTGACTCTCAAGCAAGGGAACTCAGGGACAGCAAAAGCAAAGACAGGCAACTAGGGAAGGGATGGGTCACAGAAAGAAAGGGAACATATACAAATTAGGGATACTCAACCTAGAGATCATGGGCTTCTAGGACTCCAGCAACTATTGAGGACACGGTGTGTGTGTGTGTGTGTGTGTGCATTTTGCTGGGAAGAAAGTCCGTTGCTTTTGTCAGCTTGTCAAAGGGATCTGAGACCCAGAAACAGCTGAGAGCCATTCCAGCCCACGTAAAGGGGCCCCGAACTCTCTGAGCTCAATAATAGTGGCCAGTGTCTATCGGTTTCCTGACTTTTGGTGGAGGACAATCATTATCTGAACTCTGCAGATTCTGCTGTTTACAGCGACTGTACCTACCCCCCCTTCTGGCCGCAGCCCAGACACCTGCCCTGACTCCTCCTTAGGCAAACATATGTAAATGCGGGACCCTCAGTTCTCTCTCCCTGCATTTCTTTAGGAAAAGCAACAATTGCCCACTTGGGCATTGGGCTTTGGTGGGGAAGGGAGGGAAAGCTGGATGTTTGGGGAGGAAACTGTCAAAGGCTCAGGGACTAGGAAATGGGATCCCAGGTTTAAGTTAGCCCCAAGCCCTGCGCAGGCAGTTTCTGCCCTAAAAAGAGCAGCCAGAGAAGTAAGGATCCTTAGGGGAAAAAAGGAACCAAATTTGGGAGGGTCCTCCTCTTTCCAAGTCTTGATGTGAGAAGGGAAGGCTGACCCTTCCCTATAGACCTGGATCCTCACTAGATGGGGGACCTACAAACCTGCCCATCTCATCCAATTCACTGACAGTGACTGGCCTGGCTGACCCCAAACTCCCAGAAAGAACTATTTCACAGAGACCAAAGAGGGGGAAATGGTGACAATAAAAAAATAAATATATAAAACAATCTGATTAGGGCATCAGTGGATGGGAAAATTTGTGAACTTTTTAAAGTTAAATTTTTTAACTATTAAATTCAAATTTTAAAGTATTACGCTTGATCTATTTGGTATCCCTGGAGCAGGACTGAGACATAGAGACAGACCTCTCCTACAGCCAGGCTGTCTCACACTGATTTATTTTTGTTTTGTGTATTTTTTAACACACCTCGTGGTGATTCCTCTTTGGGCCCCTCAGGACAACAGGAAATTCCTTCCTAGCCCAGGTCTCCACTTTGGTTTTAGTTTTCACATATTTAGGGATCTAGGGATCCAGGAGACTAGGAATGAGGGCAGAGGTACAGTGGGGAGGCGGCTCAGCCTTGCCCCCCGCCCCCCAAGACAACTCAGGCTGCTCTCCCACCCCACTGGCTCTGCCAGAGCCCAGAGCCCGAGCCGATGCCAGCCACCAAGTTATCCCCCTGCCTGGCTAGGTACCTCCAGGCCCTACGGGGTGCCTGCTAGCCGGCAGTGGCTACAGTGGTGTACAGAGTGAGGGTAAGTTTTTGGATCAACTGTCATTCCTTTTACCTCGACAAGTATGCACTGGGCAACCAAGCCTTGCCAGGCAGCAGAAAGAGTCCCTGCTCTGGACGTATTCCCAGTCCTGTGGGCAGGGGTGTATGGAGGTGGCACATGACATTTAACCCCAGCCCAGGGGTCTCCACTCCCTTCCTGGCATCCTAGAGAGCCTGGAAGCCAGGCTGGCTGCTGAGACTGAGTTCCGGGAAAACTCCTTCACGAAAACCATTCAGCAAAGATATCTGTGACTCTGGTAAAACAAACAAACAAAAAAACTGGGGAGGGGGCAAGGTAGGGAGGTGTCCTTTTCCCCTGGAATGGTTGGTGGCAGGGGAAAATTGTGGAGCCTTGGCCCAGTGGCACCTGGAAGGGGGCTGGCGGGAAAGATGCACGGATGTGAGTGGGAGAAGAGAGGTCTAGGGATTACATCCATGTTCCCTGCTCCTTAAAGTCAAATTATCCCTGAAAAGGCTCAGGGTAGTGGTGTTAGGGAGCTGGAGGGGTCCCTGTGTACCCCGAGGAGAGGGAACTCCAATTTGGGGATCAACAAAGGAGCAGCCTAGCAGAGCAGAATTAGGCCACTGAGCCCAGGCTTCAGAGAAGGAGCGGGTGGTGAGGATGGTCTCCCCAAGCCCCCAACAGAACAGACCCAAAACTTGTAAATTCAACCGGTTGATTCACTGGGCTCCAGTCTCAACCATACATCCCCCTGGGGCACGGGAGGCCCAGATGAAAGCGAGCTTTATTTGGTCGAATTACCTCACTTTTCTGGATTACCTCACTCAAGAGAAAGCAGCAGGCAGCCGGCAGTGAAAGTGCACCCCATGCTCCCTGCCCTGTCCCTCCCCAAACCCCTTCACCTCTGAAGCCCACTCTTTGAGACCTAAAAATTAGAGTTCAAGAGAAAAAAAAATGATCTAGGAATTCAGGAGGCGCAAGAAAGCCGCTAGCCTTCAGTGAACTAAAAGCCGAGCTAAAGGCCTGATCCCTGGGTGGAGAGTATCTCAGGGTGGGGTGGTAGTACTGTTCACTGTCCCCCCTTCTATAAGCCCCTTGTCCAAACTCATCTGTGCCAGTTCCTCACAAAACTGGCTTTCGCTTTCTGGTGTGTGCCAGGTGTTTACCCCTTTCCACGTCTATCTGTTCCTGTTGAGCCCGAATCGCCCTGCTTTTGCCTCCCCTCCAGAGGCTTCCTAAGCTCTGTTTACCCTTTTGTAACTCCATCCCTTTGGAATTAAAGAACTCTGCTAGATGGTTTCCTAGATGGCCAGATACAGATTTTCAGTTGGCCTCTGCAGATATCTCTGTGAACAAGTCTCTTCCAGCTGCTGCATATAAATATGTCTGTTCAGAAATAGACTGGCCTAAGTCCCAATGCACACACATCACAAGATAATTACCACCTTATATACATATGGATATCTCTTTAGAGTTATATTCGAAAGTGTCTATAACTCTAGAGAGGGATAGCAATATGTACATATAGGACTATAATTACTTATGTCTATTTTTATAACTAGGTAGTTATAAATAGATATGCCTATATATAGTGATAATAATATAGAAATATCTCTATGGCCATATATGGCTCTAAGTGAATGCTCTAACTACTCTATATCACAATCAATAAGTATATATCTCCTGATACATAATTCTAACAATATACATTATCTATATAGCTTTTCAGAGACATAAATCTGTCAGGATATCAAATGTCCATAAAGCTGGATGGCTATAAGAGAGTCGTATATTTTCCCATATATAAATCTGCTCCTGTAACTATTGTATATGCACAAGTACAATGGAAATAATTATATTTTCCCCAAACATAAATCTGCAAATACAACCACAGCATATTTAGGTATGGTTAGAAACAGAGCAATATTTTCTAGACATCAGTCTGTCGATAGAGCCACCAGTGCCTCCAAACAGAGAGAGTTATAGAGGGAGTTATAAATAAACTCTCCAGATGTGAATGGATCAGTAGAACTAGATGTAAACACGACTGGAAGCGGTTCTTTCTTCTTCTTTGTAAGATGTTCCTGCAGTGAGCCCGGTCAGGTCACATATAACAAGGAGCTGAGGTGTCTGGGTACTGCTATTTCCCCCCCATGAAGGGCTGGAGGTCGCTGGACTTCGGGGAAGAAATCAAGTAGGAGTGGGCTGGGGGCAGTGTCCGCGCACAAGGCAGCCCTAGAAGCCGCGTCCCTCCGTCTCCCGGTGGCTGAGAGCTCCGGCAAGTGGAGAGGCCTAAGGGAGAAAAATGAAGAAGCAGAGTCTGGCTTGAGTCATTTTGCTCCCTCTCAGGCCAAAACCCTCTCCCGAGGGAAGTCCCGACCAGACAGCGGCTAGAGAGACCCTGAGACGAGGCTGGGGAGAAAGGGAGCTGCGGGCCGAGCGGAGTCGCCAAGCAGTGCCCGGTCGCCCTGCGCCATCGCCCGGGGCAGCTGCCTCTCCGGCGGCCGCTGCAACACACGAAACCTGGGCCCTCTCCCGCGCCCTGCGCTCAGCGCTTCCGTTGATTTTATTTTATGGCTATTTTGTCCAATTGGTTATCGCAGTGGCCTCCACCCTGTGTTCTCAAATGTGAGAACGCCCAGGGCTGTCTTTCGAATGTGTGTGTGCGTGTGTGTTAGCTTTAAACCAGTGATTCAGTGGATAGTGTATTTCTCCGTCTCTTTTCAGACCAAATGGGTCACCGACGCTGAAAAAGAATCCAAACCTCTGAAAACGTTTGTGACTTTAATCTTTTAGAAGTTCTCATGTTCATTTTGTTATGGGCTTTTTCGTTTTTCCTCTTTAAAAACGTTGGCTAATTTGTGTTTTTATATTCCTCTGATTTTTTTTTAATGGTAAAACTGTTTTTAAAGGAGGGATTTCGTTAGACCCGAAACTATGGGGCAGCTTCCTTTCCAGTGAACGTCGTCGTATCTCTACACCTCTGACTCCCACCTCCCCCAAATAAATAAATTAGTAAAATGATTAGAAAACCGTACCTGGAGAAAATGAGGTGGATGTCGCAGGATCCAGCGCTGTGGTCTTCGCTTCCTTTAAGAAAATCGAAAATCGGCTAGGCTCCAAGCTTCAGAAGGAAAATTCAAGGCGCCTCAACTCCTCCCTTTTGGTTGGGCGTATTTTTTTAAAGACCTTAGGAAGGGAACTTTTCCTGGGCCTACTGGAGCCCTGGCCTGCCTCTCCCCACTCCCAGGTGGTCATAAATATTTTTCGACTTCGGCTCCCAGCCCCCTAGCTCGTCCTCCCCGGCACCTCTGCGGCTGGGGTCCTCCCCGGCACCTCTGCGGCCCAGCCGGCAGCTGCTGGGGTGGGTTCGGGGCTGTGCTCATCGCCTCATTCATCTCTGCCCCTCGGCCTGCACGCTTGGCCTCCTCCTTAAAACAGGGGCTCCCAGAGAGTCCCCAAAGCTACTAACCATCCCCCTATGTGGGGTCCCTTCCTGATTGAACAAAGCAAAAGCTGGCGAAGAAAGAGCAGGAAAAGAGTGGCCTCCTGGCGCTCTCTCCCCTCCTCTGATCAGAGGACCTTGTCTGGGGAGAACGTTTGCAACCCCAGCCCCTCAAGGGCATATGAAGAAGCTAACTTTCTTCCTTCCTTTCCTGTCTTCCCCTCAGATGCTGTGATCATGATTTCTTCCTCTGTCCCCTCCTCAAAATATCTCTTCTTGCATTTTATTGTTATCCTGCTAGGGAGAGACTGTTAACTACTGTTTTTATTATTATTTATTGTTATTATGATTGTTGTTAGAGATTTGTTCACCAGGTTCAGGGGACAGCAGCCTGGCACAGCAGGAGGCCTGCCTGTCACATCTATTCGTGGGCAAGTGCACACACACACCCAACACAGTGCACACATTCACACATATATGCTCACAGATGCCTGCTATGGTCAGGCCCCTGCACAGCAATTCAAAGGAGGCAGGCGCCCTCCTACTCCAGCACACAAACAACACACTGCCCACGCACAGCAGCATTCAGGCACAAACACCACCCCCAGACCAATGCCAAAACCCACACGCACCGAGCTTGCAAGGAAAGGAAAATACATGTAAGAATCCCTTCTCTCCCACAACCTGGAGGGGCAAGTCAGGCCTCTGTCTCTCCCCCCGTCTTGCTCGCTTTCTCTCTCTTTTTTCTCCTTGTTTACAGATTCAGAGAGCTCCAGGCCCATAAATCTTGAGGGGCCTACAGAGCGCAGAGCACATTTGTATGCATCGTTAGGACTCGCTAATACCTAAGCCCATTAACGAGCGTGTATGCGCGTGGTTTCCGGTGTGTATTAACTTATAGTTAAATTCTGGAGGAAAGGGCATTGTGAATTAACATACACCAAATCCATCACGGGCTTTTGTCATATCAAATTAGTCAGCCATGGATTTAGGGGAGCAAGTTGCCTGTGTCGGGGTGTACCCACCATCCAAACTTTCTGTAGCAAGCCCGAGGGTCTGGGGGAAGACGAAAGACCCTCCTATCCCGCCCCGGTTATTCGGATCTCCCAGGCTGAGCGCTGCACACCTGCGGGATGGCCGAGGGGCAGGAGACCCAGGTCCGGAGGCCACAGCCGATGGAGGGAGGCGGGCGAGGGGAGGCCCCTCCAGCGCACGCAGGAGTTGTGCTGGGGCGGCTCGGCCTATGGCGGCTGGACTGTCCAGTTTCCGCTTTCGGAGAGAAATGAGAAGAGAGGCTAGTGGTGTCGCTGAACTTTAATTAAACCGAAGAGAAGACAGTGGGGGCAGGGGAAAAAAAAAACAAACGATTGGAGGAAGAAGAGGAGGAGGAGGAGGAGGAGGAGGAGGAGGAGGAGGAGAAAAAGGAGGCGGCCGAGGCCGAGGACTGGAAGGGAGTCCCGGCTGGCTCTGAAGTCTGGAGATCTCTCCAAGGGGCTGAGAGTTGGGTCGCGGTACTCCGTCCCAGTAGAGGAGGCTAATTCCAGGCTTCTTTTTAAAAAAAAAAGAAAGAAAAGGAAAAGGGAAAGAAAAAGAAAATATAATTATATTGTGTTTCAGCCAAGTGTTCCTTGTTCCAATGACTCAGACCCTCTTGCAGCCCCAAGGATCTGGATAATTGGGCCTACATAGACAGAGATGAAGGATGCCAGTTCTAGAGGGAGGAAGGGGAGAGGAAGGTCCATCTCTTGGGGTCCTGTAGAAAATGCCAAAGACCAAACAAGCTAAATTATTGCGTCCAGTAGATGTATTTGTCTATTTAAATACGGCAGACTGGGGGGTGGGACAAGGAAGAGAATAAACAGCCGGGAGGGAGCGGGCTGGCAGGAGAGAAGATCCGCTCCCCCTCCTTTGCGGGAACAGCCAAGGGGCCTCCTTGGCGAGGCTCGGCGGCCGTGCGGCGGCCGGGCCGTGCGGGGGCCGGGCTGGGGGAGGGGCGGGTGGGGGCGGGCCCTCCCCGGGCGCTGTGAACTTTAGCTGGGCCGCCGCCTGTCAGCCCCAGAAAGCGTTAAAGGTGCAGCAGCCCGCGCCAGCCTCCGCAGCCGCCTTTGTACGCGTGATTTATGACTTCAATCTTGGTTCACCGAGAGTTCACACGGCTTTCGCTGCTGTTGAAGGTTAAAAGATGGTCTTCGCTTGACAAGTGGGACTATTGAAAATTCCTTCTTCTTCGTTTTTTTTTTTTTTTAAAGAAGCGAAGAGCGGAGGCTCAGGAGAGAGAATATTTGGGGGGAGGGGACAGGGGTTGTAGGTGGGGCAAAATGGTAGGTCAGGAAGGTTTGTCCCCCTACATTTAGGATTTTTTATAGCTCGGGTTTGAGAGAGAGGGGTAGAGAATAGGAGGGAGCTAGTGAAGGGATTTAAAGATCTTTCCTATTTGGAGGCCAAAAGAGTGGCACTGAAAAACAAAAAAACCGACTTGTGCTTCCACAGTTAATTATCTGGATAACTTGTGTTACACCCCCTAACTGGTCCTCTTCTTGACATCCAAGGTGGGCCAGGTAAGGAGAGAGCCTGGGTGAAGGGCGGGATGAGTGTTGTCCGTGGCAGTGGTTGCCTACCACTGGGTGTGCTTGGCTGGCCATCAGTCCCGCCTGGGTGGCTACTTTTCAAGTGTGTTCTTGTACCCACAGATTTGGACATGGGTATTTTGGGGTCCCAATCTTCCAACTTTCTTCATCCTGTAGGTTTAGCCTGACATTTATATTTGATGCAAATGAAGAGGCCGATGGGAAGGAAGGCTATAAAATTGGGATTGGAAATGCTTTCTAATCCCAAATCCCTTCGGTCCATGAGCCAATCCCTCTTCCTTCTAACATTTTGAGAACGTAGTATCACAGCAGTGATGATGATCAAGGATCTCCTAATGTCCGGAAGATAAGGCCCCTTTGCGGTCTAAGGCTTTGAGTATTTGGAAGAATAAGAATCTCTCCTCATTTTCCGATTCCCTGAGAGAGAGAGAAGATATCCTGGAGCTGTGAGGGTCTGCATGGCTCTCTGAGCTTCCTTTAAGATACTTTTTAATCCCCTGGGGTGGGAGTTTGGGATTATGAGCATCAGGGAGGGGAGCAGCAGAGAGCTGGGTTTGGTGTTGGGCAGGCCTCCCTAGCCATATTTAGGCCCCACTTTCATTGTTGATGCCATGTATAGATCTCTTCTTAACAGATCAGAGCCAGCTCCTCAAATCCAGATCCAGGACCCAAAGACATCCACACTAGATGTCTGTTTCTCTTCCCGCATAGAGTTGAAGAGGCATTCCATTGCAATATGAAGACTCCTAGGCAATCCCCATGAAAAGGGAGAAGGGAGAGGAAGAAGAGCCAGAAAGATGGCCACATCTCCCTGGCACATCTAGCACCAGCCCCTCCTGCAGGGGACCTCATACATAACTAGCAGAACAGGGGGCAGAGAACAGACAGATCCCAGGAATCCAGAGTCCGGGTTCTGAGGTCACTTTGGTAGAGATGGCCTTCAGGCCTCAGGAAGAACGGAGAAGCAATATGGCACCATTTTAGATGTTTGGGGCAGTGGGAGCTGTTAGGAACAATTGGCCAAGGAAGCTAATGAGTCTCTTCCAGGTTCTGGTTGGGAAGCAGAAAAATGAACTTAATGGCTTCTGGAAGTAATGTCTACTGCAGTCCCCTTTCCATTCTCTCTGACTGTGTTCCTCTCCGGGAAATAATTTCAGTAGGCTTATGCTTATCTACAAGTCTGGAATAATTATGAATTATTAATTCATAATTAAAACTGTTGATTGTGACCATTGCTTTCCAGTGAATCCATTTATCTTCTGTGAGGTAGAAGGCAGCCTCTGTTAGCCCCTGCCCTTGGTAACAGGCAAACTGAGGGTGGCCCCTCTTGAAGGCAGTCTTTGAACTTGTTGGTATGTGGGATGGTTGCCTCATTGCTGGTCAAGTCATGTTGCACCTCAGAGTATTTGTGCAATATAACTACCTCCCACTAACTTCAGATTTCACAGTGCTTTGTAGGCTTGGCTCCTGGAGAGATAGGGCGGGGACTGAGAGTGAGACTCCAACAGGGGAAGTAGCTTAGTCAAGTTCTATGTGGAGACAGGAATTAAGGCCAGATAACAGGACTCCCAGGCACACTTCCCAAGCAATCTGGGATCAGGAATGGGCATTCTGCCTTCCCTTCCCTAAGGAGATGCTAGCCTCCCTCAACCTTCTAGGGGCTCTTGAACACACACCTGGCCCCATTTCCTGACCTCCTTTCCCCCAACTGGCACAGTTTGGGAGGCACAGGCTTTAAGATACACCATGCCCTCAAATGCCGGGGGGGTGGGGGTGGGAAAGTAGGATCTTCCAGTTACTTCACACTTACAAAAGGCCAAGAGAGGGAGAAAATTGCTCCTATCCCATGAGATAATTTCCATCTAAGTCCCTGCCTTCAGCTCACCTCCCCCAGTTCACATCATCTCCTTTTCCCTCTTCTCCTGCCCTCTGAAAATGCAGGTAGGGAGGCGGAGGGCAGGGCGGCTGCACCTAGAGAAAGAGACAGGAGGAAATGAGGTGTGGGAGGTGTAAACCTGTTACTTTCCACAAGTTTTATCTCTGTTCTTCAAACCCAGGTCAACTCCCTGAAACCAGGGCCATGGGAAGCCCTCTCTCTTCATTCCCCCAACTCTCTGCTCTTTCTCATGGACAAGGAGCCCTCCCTCCCTCCCTGAGGCCCAGGTTGCTCTAAGAACACTACCACTTTCCATAGGACATTTGGGGACCCAACCCCTGTGCATCTCTCAATGCCTATCTGGTCCAGAGGGAGGCCCATGGTCCAGCCAGCACATTACCACTTCATCTTACCAGTGGGGTGTCCATGTGGTCATCTCAACCTCCCTCCCAAAACTCATTTGCTCTTTCCCTAAGCTACCCCAGCATTCCTTGGTCTCCCATAAGCCAGGAGACAGGTAGGAAGCCTGTCCAGAGGGTCCCTTGGAGTTAGCTAATATATTTTAATTTCCTGTTTGATGGTGAATAAAGAGACCTTGGGAAAAAAGGGAAGGAGCAACTGCGCCTGGCATCCTCCCCGCCGCCCCTCCCTGGACATTGGCTTCCTCGATGAAACAGTGCACTGTTGTTCTTGGACAACTATTCTCTGCCATCTTCATTCGAAGGGTTTGAGTTTCACCCTCCGTTCACCCCCATTAATCACCCCAGCAGCTAAACACCACCCAGCCCCCTCTGGTCCTTTCTCTTCTTCTTGCCCTTAGTATTCATGGTGGAGCATTCCTCACTGCTGCATGCCTCACAAAGACCCCGCCTCAGACACAAGGTCCATTCCCCGCTGTAGTTACTCCGTCCACGGTGGGCACTAGTCACTGTTCCAGATGTTCAGACCCCCAGATTCCACTCCCACATCCCATGTCCCAGCTTTGTCCACAGCCACTGCTCCATTCCAAGCACACCTTCCTTCAGGTACCTGAACGCATCCCCTGCTTCAGTCTCTCCCACCCCTCATTCCTTCTCCATGCCCCATCCACTTGTAGCCCTTGTCTACCTGTCTGTATTCTCCTTGCTTCTCTGCTCTCTCCCTCCCCAGGACATTCCCTAGGCCCTTCAGATAGTGCTGTGAAGCTCTTTCCTTTTGGCCTCGAGAAACTGAGAGGCAGTGTAGCACAGTGGTTAAAAGTGGGGGTTTTGGATTCAAGTCTCAGATCTAAGACTTGTTACAACCTTGGGCAAATTACTTACCCTCTCTGAGCCATCTATAAAGTGGATATACCCACTGACCTTATAGAGTTGTTGTGTAGATCAGGTTAAATTTTATTTGCATAGATCCATTCATTCAGCAGGGGCTTGGTAAATGGTGTGAATAGTTATTAATATTAGAAGCTTCTTGTGAAGAGAGAAAGGGATGTTCTTCAGATTCCAATGAAAGTGAAGGAATTCCCTCCTCCAGCACCTGAGAGGGAGAAATAAAAATGACATAGTCTTGCAGATAAGCAGGGCCCATTGACCAGGCAGCCACACTCCTCTATTAGCCCTAGATGGTCTCAACTCTAACCACATACTGGAACCCCCTGGCGAGCTTTTAAAAATACTGAAGCCTCAGTCCTACCTCCAGAGACTCTAATTTGGTTGCCCTCAAGAGGGCCCAGGCATTTGTATTCTTAAAAACTCCCCAGGTGGGCCGGGCGCGGTGGCTCACGCCTGTAATCCTAGCTCTCTGGGAGGCCGAGGTTGGCGGATCGTTCTGAGCTCCGGAGTTCGAGACCAGCCTGAGCAAGAGCGAGACCTCATCTCTACCAAAAATAGAAAGAAATTAATTGGACAGCTAAAAATACATATAGCAAAAATTAGCCGGACATGGTGGCACATGCCTGTAGTCCCAGCTACTTGGGAGGCTGAGGCAGTAGGAGCGCTTGAGCCCAGGAGTTTGAGGTTGCTGTGAGCTAGGCTGACGCCACGGCACTCGCCCCAGGCAAGAAAGTGAGACTCTGTCTCAAAAAAAAAAAAAAAAAAAGACTTCAGGACTTTTAGACCTTGGATTCAATTTATTTATCTATATCACAAAACCTCCTTAATTCCTAATCACCTCCACGGAACTCCCATACTCTTATCTCTGCTCTCTCCTGTCCAGATCTATTCTACTTGAAATGTGCTATGTTTAAGGTATACTGTGGGAAGTCAAACATGAGAGTGACAGTTGTTGCCCTGAAGTAATTTATAATCCAACAGGACAAATAAGTGTCATAGGAAATGGATGGGAAAAACAGGATGACAGGGCAGTGATATTACACAAATCCAGTCATACAATCATAGGAAGACGTTATGGTTTGAATGTTTGTCCCCTCCAAAACTCATGTTGAAATTTAATCCCCAATGTGGCAGTA
>CAUYSK010088611.1:0-74365 GCA_963575035.1 Avahi laniger | reverse complement strand
GAGGCTGAGGCAGGAGGATCACTTGAGCCTAGGAGTTTGAGGCTGCAGTGAGCTATGATGATGACACCACTGTACTCTAGCCAGGCGACAGAGCCAGACTCTGTCTCAAAAAACAAGCAAACAAACTTTGTCAAGATTTTTATAGGTTTTTTAAGTGAGATATGATTCACATATCAAATGTATAGTTTTATTAAAAACTTTTTATTTTGAAATAATTTTAGATTTACAGAAAAGTTGCAAAAATAGTTCAAAGAGTTCTCCTAAATTCTTCACACCCTGCACCTTCACCTACCTCCTAATATAAACATGTTACTAACCTTAGTACAATCATCAGAACCAGGAAATTAACACTAGTGCAATACCGTTAACTAACCTACAGACTTTATTTGAATTTTGCCAGTTGTCCTGTTGACCTAATCCAGGGTCCCACGTTGCACTTAGTTGTAATGTCTTAGTCCTCTCTAATCTGTGACAGTTCCTCAGTCTGTCCATTTTCTCTGTGACTTTGTCACTGAAGAATACTAGTGAGTCATTTTATAGCATATCCTTCAATTTGAATGTCTGATGTTTTTTCTCATGATTATCTTGAGTTTATGTATTTTTTTGCAAGAACATCACAGAACGGATGCCATGCCCTCCTTAGTGAATCATATCAGGGGCCACTTTCTGTCAATATGACATTATTGATCATGTTAACATTGATCATGTAGTTAAGGAGGCGTCTGCTGGATTTCTCTTTTGCAAAGGGCTCCTTTGTAATTAGTAAGTATTTTGTGGGGAGATATTAAGACCATGCAAAAATGTAAATTTCTCATCATTTACAGTTTCTTTTAAAAAGTGCTATCAAATGCACACCTTGTACTTTTATTCAACAAGTGTCAACTGTTCGCCCTCTATGTGTCAAGTCTTGTGGGGTGTGCCAAACCAAAAGAGCACTGGTCTAAGATGTGTGGCCCAGTGACGTGTAGCTCCGTGACCTTGCTAGGCCTTAGGATCCTTATCTGTAAAACAAACGTGATTATACCTCACCACTCAGAGCTGTCAAGGATAAAGGGGGACCGAGCTGGTGAAAGCGTTCCGCAGTACTAACCAGGGTTGTTAATTCTCCCTCCAACGTGCTCAGTTCTGGCCTCACCTCCATCTATTTGCAATCTCCATTTCTGTCCTGCCTGTGTCCGTGCCTGCAAGCTTCTCTCTGTCCTCACTGGCCTGACTCCCTCATCCTACTTGCCAAGCCTTACTTGTGATGTCATTTAATATGTTTTGGAGACACATGGAAAGCCCTGTAGTGACTGACAATTTCTTTCGAGAACCTCTTTCTGCAATTTTTGGAGCTGTCTCGGGGTGCCGAGTGATGCCTCGGACCTGTGGGTGGTAGACAGGAGATCCTTCCTCCCATGGCAGAAATAAGTGGGAGAAGTAGGAATCGCCCTCCCCCAGTAATGCTTTCGCCCTCAAAGGGAAACTTTTGAACCCCATAGAGTATTAAAGAAGCCCCAATGGATACTTGTGTCTTACTGAGATATCTAACATGGGCACACTTTAGATTAACTTCATAACACGAAGGGATGAACTCTTCCCTGATCGAACATAATTATTCCAACAGCAATTTTGAGACAGGAATTTAAAGAACCAAGAAGGACATACAAGTAAAGTAGCGGCTCTCACTAAACTCAGCTGTTACCGTCACTCCTGCGGTTAAATTCAACCCTTTTCAGAGGCAGGAGCCTTCCAGCTTGGCTGCCTCCTTTTGGTCCTTTATACGAGATGATGATGATCAAATAGGATAAAAGGTGGAGGTGTTTTGGAACACCTATAGCACCAAGTAAATGTCAGCTGTTCCCATCCTATGGCCAGAGGGCAGCTTTTTAGGATTTGCTTGTCCGGAGCACAAGAGGTGTGCCAAAGATTCTAGCTGTGACATCAGCCAGACCACCTGGCTTCCTTCAGCCAAGCAGATGAGCCCCTCAAAATAGAGCCCCCTAAGTAGAGACCCAGTAGCATACAGAACATTTCCCCCTCAACCTTGGGGTCCTGGTCAATTTCCTCCTTGGCAAGTCACAGGCCCGGGTTTCCCAGACCTGTCTCCTACCTGAGGAGTGAACAGCTGTAGGCTGGACTCTTGCCCAGCTAGCACCTGAGCAATAATCAGTGACAGCAGCCCAGACTATTTGCTAATTTTATTGTCCTATCCCTGGTGAACCCTGGGAAACACACATCCCCTGGAGACCACCAAAGCAGCGGCTTTCCTGGAAGCCCGAAGAACCTTCCAGTTTAAGAGACACATACTCCTACCATTATCCAGTTGATTCTTGTGGCCCCTAAACCAAAGTATAAAGTGCACACAAATCCCCTAAGAATCTTGTTAAATTACAGATCCTGATTCACTAGGACTGGGATGAGGCCTGAGACACTGTGTTTCCACCAAGCTCCTAGGAATCCACTTTGAATGCAAAGCTCTAACCAACAAGCTGATCAGGGGGTCTGGAAACCAGAAAACAAAGTCGAGGGAAATGAAACAATGAGTTTGAGTGCCCGTTTTTTTTTTTTTAATGGGATTTTCTGTTTATTATTCAGAAAATAATTTTTGGGGTATTTCTATGTATTGTCCTGGTGTTTTACAATTTTTTTTTAAACAATTACTTCTTATTCTTTAGGAGTGTCTTTCACAAACTTCTGTACAGATTGTTTTTGAATTTTTTGTAACTCAGAAAGTTCCTGGAGGCTGGTCACGGTGGCTCTCACCTGTAATCCTCGCACTCTGAGAGGCCGAGGTGGGAGGATCGCTTAAACTCAGGAGTTCGAAACCAGCCTGAGCAACATCAAGATTCTGTCTCTACTAAAAATAGAAAAAATTAGCCAGGTGTGGTGGCGTTCACCTGTAGTCCCAGCTACTCAGGAAGCTGAGGCAGGAGGATCACTTGAGCCCAGGAGTTTGAGGTTGCAGCGAGCTACGATGATACCACTGCACTCTAGCCCGGATAACAGAGCAAGACTGTCTCAAAAAAAAAAAAAATTCTTGGTTAAAGAATTTCTTCACCACCAGGCCAGTGTGCATATCCACATTTATCTATAGTTATTTCTATGAAAAGTCACTTCTTATCTATATTGTTTACCTTCTTGGACATTTATGTTTCCATGTCCTTTTCAGGCTGTGATGTCCTCTGTCCAATGTTTTTGGCCTCTGTAGCTCTCTTTCTAGACAAAGAAGCTTCTTCAAAACTATTCTCTTGTCCTAGATATACATTGATCTTCCTCGGGAAATCAGATCTTACGAAACAACCATCCACTCGCAGTTCGACATCACATTCATCACGTTCGATGTGTGTTGCACCTTCATCCTCTGCTACTGACCCAATAGGAGAAACTGGTCCATCATCCTCCAAATATTTATATCTCTGACTATCAAGATCATCTTTTTCTAAATCTTCGCTAGCAATTCGTGTCAAGGGTTTCTTAAGGTAATGCTCATACATCAATTTTTCAATGTAGTGGAAAAATCCTCTTGCAACAGCTTGCTTGAAATTTAAAATTTTTCTCCAAGCTAATGGTTTTCTTTCATTCTCTGATTCCAGAGCTCTGAGGCTCAAGTGATCCTCCTACCTCAGCCTCCTGAGTAGCTGGGACTGCAGGTGAACGCACCAGGACAATACATAGAAATACCCAAAAAATTATTTTCTGAATAATTAACAGAAGATCCCATAAAAAAAAAAAACAAAAAAAAAAACGAGCACCCAAACTCATTGTTTCATTTCCCTCAACTTTGTTTTCTGGTTTCCAGACCCCCTGATCAGCTTGTTGGTTAGAGCTTTGCATTCAAAGTGGATCAGTGATTCCAGAAATGAGAACCCATGTCCTCTGCTTCCAAATTGCTTCTTATCTATTTACAAGCTTCTAGTGTTTCTCCTTCCTTTTTGTCTTCCCCTTCGTTGTCCCATTTGGTTTGTATTTCCTCTTTTTATGTTTACATTTCCTTTTCTTGAATCTTTCGAAAATAGCCTGTAAAGTCAATCTTGGTTCTACAGATGAGTTACTTGATGAATCTCTTGCTTGAACGCTTTCAGGCGAATGAACATATTTTCTACTGGGGTTTTGTTGCCTCTGTTTAGATGAGTAAGGAACACATTGCGTTTTAAATAAGCTGCTACCAGAAGAAGAGTTATTGCTTTGGTTTTCAGTTTCCATAGCTGAATCCGATGTCGTGTAGTCAAGAGAATCCATTCCTCACTTATCCATCACTGGCTCTTTGCTTTAGTCAGTTTTCTCCTCCAGACATACTGAAGAGAAAGCCTCCCTCTTTGTATCTTGAAATTTTTATAATCTTGATACCACTTCTGCTGATGGTCTTCCAATACAGTCCCCTTTTTGCACAAGGTAATCCAGGGAGGTTTCCAGTATTTACAAACAAAAGAATCTTTTTTAAATGCATGGTTTTTTGTGTGTTTTAGAGATGGGGTCTTGCTATGTTGTCCAGGCTGGACTCCAACTCCAGGGCTCAAGGGGTCTTTCCACCTCAGCCTCCTGAGTGGCTGGGACAATAGGTACACACCACTGCACCCTGCTAGAACCTTTCTTAATGCCCCCCAAAAAGCATTTTGCCCCCAAAAGCAGGAAAGGGTGGCTCCTCCACAGTCCCACCCCTAGCTTCCAGTCCGGTTCCTCCGGCACAGCCTCGTTAGACCTACTCGCTTCTTAAAGGAACCAAGTCCCTTTGAGGGGCTTCTGAACATTTAAATTTCCTTCAATAACACATAAGAGGTTTTCAGACTTTATCCTGGGGATTCCTCATTGCTCTTTTTCAACATTTTCCCAGAAAGAGACCTGAGGCTCCTGTCTGAGCTTCCGTCCCTTGTTCTCCCAGCCTCTGAGCTGTCTTTTGCATCAATTAGCTAGTGACTAATTACTCCCTAATTGCTCCCTAACACGCATCCTTCGGGGAAAGGTGTTTTGTGAATCCAGTGGTTCCTTTGTTCCACAGATGTGTGTTGAGCCCCTTCTTTGATGCCAGGTCAAAGGCCCTGGGGACTCTGTTGAATGAGACAGACTTGGTCCCTGGCTTCACGGAGCTTGCAGTCTAGCAGAAGACAAACAGCAACAAATAAATCATGCCAGGTAATAACTGCTAGATTGCAGAAGGGGAGTACAATACAGTACAGAGTACCGAAAGCTTCGGGTAGGTGCTCTTTGTAAGGAGGTGACATTTGATTGAGGTCTAAACGGTGTTAAGTCGCCAGCCAGAGTGGAGAGAGGCGGAAGAGCCGTCTGGACAGAGAAAATGGCAAAGGCCAAGGCCGGTGGAGAGGAAGCAGCGTTCGTTCGTGATCTACCTGGGGAGCAGTCACTGCATCTATTAAGCCCTAAGGGATTCAGAAGTCAGCCATCAGGTTGGGATAGGTTGTAAAACTTGGAGCAAAACACCCCGCCCACTCCCTGTGGGCAGAGGCTGGAGGCGGGGCTTACCCCTCCTGGCCCCGCCCCAGAAAGAGGAGTTAGTTTTAATCTGATTTAATTCAGAATCCTTACTGGTCCTTGGTGGTAAGTAGGGGCCTCTTCCTTCCAAGTCCCAAATTCAGTCTCCCAGTTGAGGACTAGAGCGGATCCCCGGGAAGAGCAGGTGTTGGAGAGAACTCCTGCCAGACTCAGGCTTGAGACTTTGCAGAGAAACAAAAATGCGGATTTCTGTGTGAAATGTCCTGATTTTTACACGTGAACGACAATTCAAAAAGCTTTAAGACACCGTACAGGCCAAACACAACATGTCTATGCGCAGGACCTGGCCCACCGGCCTGGGTGCGGTGGGGCTTGGTGAATGCCTAGAGATAGGGATGAGGGAGGGGAGGAGTCAGCAAGGATGTTAATTGCATCCTGGATTCTGGAACAACCCTGCCCTGGCAGAGATGTGCCCCAAGAGGAACTCACCATCACAGGCATATATTGAGCACCTACTGTTTGCACGACTTTGTGCTGGGTTGGGGGATACAAAGCACACCTTGAGACTGCACCCTCCCTCAAGGCTGGGTGGGCAGACCTCAGGAGACCTGGGTTCCAGTCCTGGCTTGCCCTCCTGTAATTGCTGTGTGAACTTGGATGGGTTCATCATCTCTCCGGGATTCAGCACACAGTCTATGTTGACATTGGATTAACTAAATCCAGTAAGAGAAGATTTTGAATGGCCTTGAGTGTCTGGGGAGGTAGTTTGGACTGGATGTGACAGGAAGTAGGAGCCACTGCAGGTTCTAGAGCAGGGGAGTGACAAGCTGAAGGGGAAAATGAAGTAGGCCACCCACCTGTGCAGAGATACATACACCATCCAGGTGTGGTGTAGTGAGGACAGCAGCTAAGGCTTATGCAAATCAGATCTTGTCGCCTGTAGCTCAGAAACCTTCCATGGCTCCCTGCGGCCCTCACTTACTATGGTCCACAGGCAGGGCTAGCTTCATGAGTGTGTGACCTGTGCAGTTGCACAGGGCCCCATGCTTAGTTTAATTCTCTGCTGTCACTATCTTGAAATTTTTAATAATTTTTTAACAAGGGGCCCCCTTATTTTTATTTCATGCCAAACCCCACAAATTATGTAGCCAGTCCTGCCCACAGGGACCCTTCAGGCTGGTCCCTTTTCCCTTCTTTTCCTCTCTCATCTGAACCCTACTCCTCCCTGACCGTTCAAATGACACTCGCATTGGTTCTCCATCAGCTCCTGGAGGTTGCTCCTGCCTCAGGACATTTGCACAACCTGTTCCCCTTGCCTGGGACACCCTCACCTGCACCCCAAGACCAACTCAGTTTTTGTTCAACAAATTTCTTCTTAACCTGCAGACCTGAGCATAATTATCTCCTGAGAGACACCTCCTCTGACCTCCCAGGATTACCTATTCAAAGCAAAACTTACAAAATAATTTAAAATAGGCCTCTAGCACATGCTTTCATAGAGCCATGTGGCTCTTCCTTAAGAGAGCTCACCACAATCTGTCACGATAAGCTTCTAGAGGAGTCCGTTTGCTGAGTCTGTCTCTACCTCCAGACTGTGTGCTCCATGAGGCTTACTAAGTGTCAGCAGATGCTTGGAAACCTCTCTCTGGCTGTTTTAAATGGGGGGCAAAGCCACCTCTCAGCTGTCTTGGACCTTCCCTTCTGGGTGGGCAGAAAATGATCAGAATGCCCAGACCACACACCCAATAGGGTCTTCCCTGGCCCTGGCCCTGGCCTCTTCCCAGCTGGAGCCCATTAGCTCCAGGCCCTCTTGCCCTGCCCTCTTCCTAGTGGAAGGACAGTCCTGAGGGGGGTGGGCGAGGGGGTTGAGGTGGAGATGCATTTTATAGAGCCAAGCTTCAGTCTAAAGGAAGCAATAATAGAGGCATTCCAGACCTCTGTCAGCAAAATAGCCATAGGTGTTTGGGGGCTTTGTGATTGGATTTGCCCAAAACATAATAAAGCTGCTTGGTCAAATGTACTGAGCCTGACAAGGTAAGATCAGAAATAGCCTCCCCTCCACCAAGGTGGCTCATATGCATTAAACGGGTCCCCTGTACCAGGATCTGAGCTAAGCACTTGACATGTGAAGGCTCCCTGAATGATCGCTCCAAACCCTATGAGGTTAGAACTATTCCTCTCCCCATTTTATGGATGATGAAACTGAGGCCTAGAGAAATTGAGTAACTTGCTGAATGTCACGTAGTAAGGAAGTGACAGGGTTGGGATTTGCACCCAGATATCTCCAACTCCAGATCTCTCTGAGATTTTCACTACTACAAAATAACTATTCCATTAGCTCACTGTGTGATTTTGGGCAAGTTCTTCAACCTTTCTGAGCTTCAGATTTTTTTACCTATAAATTGCCCCTTCTATAAGCTAACACATGCTAGGGGCTGGAGTTGATTCTTTATAGATGTTAATTCTCTGCTTAACCCCTATTCACATAACAGCCCCACAGGGGGAAGAAGGTGGGAAGCAATGCTTTGTGTTCTCCAACCTGTTTCTTCTTCCTGGGCACATGGGAGGGGCATGGTCTCTTTCTCCCTCCAGTTAGTAGAGTCATGTGACTACATTCGGGCCAGGGAAATTGCACATCTCCCCTGGGCAAAAGCGCTTAAGAGTGGATGAGCCTCCTTTGATTTTCAGACCTCATTTCCACATGCAGAGGATTCAGAAATGGATTCCAGGGAGGGCCTGGGGAAATCACTGCTTGGAAAGTGCTGCCTGGGAGAGCTCCAACCTCCATCGGACTTTGCATGAGTGAGAAATAAACGCTAATTGGGTTAAACCACTGAGATTTTTGGTTCGTTATAGCAGTTAACATTAATTGCACTGAAAAAAACTGTGTATCGGTTATCAATTGCTACAACAATGCTGCATAACAAAGCATCCCAAAACTTAGTGCCTTAAAACAGCAACCATTTAGCTCATGATTTCATGGATTGGCTCTTTGGGCTGGGTTTTCCTGGTCTCACTTGGGCTTGTTTATCTGTGGTCAGCTACTAGTTTAACTGGTGACTGACTAGAACAGCATCAGCCAGTATTGGTCCCTGTTTTAGTGGTCTCTTATACTCAAACAGGATAGCCCAAAGAGGCAAATAGTTGAAGTCACTTTTGCAAACAGTCTACTACAGGAAGTGCTAGTGTCCCCATTTGAAAGTTGAGGAAACTGAGGCTCAGGGAGGTGAAGTGCCCAGTGAATGGATGAATTAGGATTTAAGAAAAATCTGGGCCGGGCATTTTGGCTCACTCCTGTTATCTCAGCACCTTGGGAGGCCGAGGCAAGAGGATGGCTTAATCCCAGGAGTTAGAGACCAGCCTGGGCAACATAGCGAGACCTCATTTCTACAAAAAATAAGAAATTAGCCGGGTGTGGTGGCACACACCTGTAGGCTCAGCTACTCAGGAGGCTGAGGTGGGAGGATCACTTGAGCCCAAGAGTTTGAGGTTACAATGAGTTGTGATTGTGCCACTGTACTCCAACCTGGGCGACAGAGTGAAACCCCATCTCAAGGAAGAGAAGAGAAGAAAGAAAGACCTGAAGCTCTCTCCATGCCCCAGCCCTCTCTAGTGACTCCATGGACTTTTCCTGGCCTCTTTGACCAGGAGGGACCTCCCCACCTCTGCTAGCTGAACCTAGAATTCAGCATCCCGGCTTCTAGAGGAAGGAGCCCAAAAATCTGGATCTTGCTCCAGGCTTCAGAACAACAGGGCATTTTTCCAGAAAGTTGGAGCTAGAGAACACTTTGGTCTCCAGGCCCAGAGAGGCTGTGACTGCGGTGACCTGGGGCTGACAGACAAGGCTTCCTGTCTTGGCTTTTGCATGTCAGATGGCCCCAGAGACTTTACTGTGTGAATCAGGCGCATCCCACACCCCCTCTGTGCCTCAGTATCGGATGCAAAGGATAAAGAGATGAGCTCAGCCTCTGGAATCACAGTGCTGGGCTCAAATCCTAACTCCCCCTCCCCTTCTCTGAGATGCAAACATTTCTCTTCTATAAAACAGGTGTGAGAAGAGCACCTTGGGGGCCGGTGTAAGAACTGAATAAGGGAATATACAATATAAATACATGATATGAGTTACCTGCTGTACTCAAGGTGGGCTTCATAGCTGCCAGGTAGTGTCAGTATCAACTCAACCAACCACCCATTTCACAGAGGAGAAAACAGAGGCTCAGGTAGGTGATACGACTTCCCAGACCACACAGCTAAGGAGCAGCGATGTCACTGCTATACTCAGGTCTGTCTGATTCCAGAAGCTAAAGTCTTAACTTCTCTAAAGCTAGAAAGTTCTGGGTTTGAGTCCCGACTCTGTCCATCACAACTGTCATTTTTCTCTCTGAGTCTCATTTTTTCCGCTTCTAAATAAACTGGGATCTGCCTTGTAACGCTGTGGGAATCCACAGGAAACTACATGGGAAGTGCTTAGCCTGGTGCCCAGGAGGGGACGTCGTACATACTCAGCAGTTTGTACAAAGACTGCCAAAGTCACATCATCGTCAGGGACAACTTGCTTGACTCTCTGCTCGTCAGTGTTTCCATCCATGCAAAGGGCTAATAACAGTATTATCCCATCGGGGAGGCGGGGGGTGGGGGTGGGGGTGCCAGTAATAAATGAGTTACTGTGGGCTAAGCTTTAGCATGGTGCCTGGCACATAGAACCAACTTCATTCACAAGCAGTTGCTATTATTTTTAAAGTTCTGAAAATGGGGGACCTCAGCCCCCAACTGGCTGTGGCTCTGGGCAATGCTGCCATTTGGCTATTATTAGGCCCGGCGCCCTCATCTCAAATCCAGATGGGCGGGCAGGGCCGGGCTTGGCCTGTGGAGGGCTGGGAACACGGCTTGGAGGCCGGGTTTGGGTTTGGGCCCCACCCTGCCTGCCCTCCCTCGCCTGCAGCTGGTCCAGCCGCCACGTTTACACTTGGCTCTGAGGTTGGTGCTGAGCGCTCCCTCCCACCGCGGCCGCCTCCTCTGGGAAGGTTCGGAGCATTTCCGCAGCCACAGCACTTTTCTGCCTGCCCCGGAGAGGCCAGGCCTGCGTGGAAACTCTGAATTGGACAGTGCTTACCTTCAAAGCCTGCAAAGGGGACATCCACTCTCCTGTCTACATGTCCCTGTGCTTCTGATGAGGCTTGCTGGGTCCACTGAAGAGGGAAGAGCCCATCTACCTGAGTTCAAATCCCAGCCCTATCACTAACATGCTGTGTCGACTTCGACAAGTAATTTCCCCTCTCTGAGCCTCAGTTTCTTTATCTGTAAAATGGACATAATCTTGGCACCTACATCACAGGGCTGTGGTTGATAGTTAAATCAGTGAATGGTATAGAGTAGGCACTTAATACGTGCCAGTTATTATTTTTATTTCATACTTGGGTGTGCCAGGCCCTGATGAGGAAACGAAAGTTTGGGAAGCTGGGGACCTGGGGTACAGAGTGGCTTTACCTGTGACTTGCTCTGTGACCTGAAGCCTGTCCTCTGCCCTCTCTGGGACTCGGTTACCTATTTGGACCATGAGGTTGGCACCTAGGGCTCTGGGATGCCAAGATTTCGCTGCTGCATAGTGGAGACAAGGGTCAGTTTAAATTTTTGACAAGGCTCCATCTGTGCAGAGTGCTCAAATGCTGGATGGCGGAGTAGAGGCATCGAGAACAGAGGTTCTGGGTTCGAATTGTGGGCGAGGTACCAATGTGGCTTAGCCTCACGGAGCCTGTCCCCTTATCTGTATAACAGTGGTCCTACCTCTCGGGACTCACTATGTGAGGGTCATAATGATAACAAAATTGCCACGCGTGTGTTATAAGGGTGACTGGGAGCCAGGATCCAACCCATTGGACAGCAGTGACACAGTGCCCCACCATCAGTCTAGACCCCCTCCCTCCCCAGGCATCGGGGACTTTCCGGAAGTCACAAGAGGCTGGCATCTCCAGAACCCTTTCTTTTGTCTGTGAGGCTAGTCTCCTGGAGTTCATCGCTGCTCACTGGGCGTCTCAAGCCCCCTTCTCCTCTTCCTCCTCCAAGGCCGGAAGTTTGCCTGGCACTGCTGCCCAGAGAACACAGCAACTGGATGACATCATGGATGCGGTGGCCTTGTCAAACTGGTTTGCCAGACAGGTCCTCAATCCGCTCCTAGGGCTGCTGGGCATGACCTAGGGGGCCTCCAGTTCTGCGCACGGGGAGGAGGGATGCAGCCAACCCCAGCAAGAACCAGTTCTTCCCCTCTAGGGACCCATGCTCGGGCGTCGCCCTGCCTGACTATTCCTCAACAAGGTTCTCACAGTCCCTCCCTTCCTTTGCTCATGCTCTTCCCTTCCCTAGGCTGCCTTTCCCCGTCCTCCCCACATATCAAAGCAAGGGAGGGCTTTGTTCTCTAAAACTTCTAGAATGCAGGTATTATCTCTCCCCTATCCCCACTGGGCTGCGGGACTCCACACCTGCTATTGCCCCTCTGGCCCCTGGGCTCCTTCGTAGCCCCTAGGTCCTGGCCTCAGCTGGCCTCATAGCCGCTTGTGGGCACATCGAAGACGGGGGGTCTCCCTGAAAGTCTTGGAACTTGGTGTTGTCCAGGCCGGGGAGAGGAGGCTTAGGCAGCTCAAGGCACAATTCCTCTGCTGTGCAGATGAAGAAACTGAGGCTTCAGGAGGGCCAAGCCTTGCCTGGGGTGGAGCCAGGGCTAAGACCCATCACCCTTCGTGCCTCCTCACCCCAGGCCCGGGCTTCCTCTGCAGGGGCCTGACTGCGTGGAGGGGGAGCCAGGGCGACTTAGGGATCCAACACCAACAGCTTGGTAAAATATTAATTCTCTCGGACTCGGGCTCTGGAGCAAAATATTACCCTTGGCCCCTAAGCTGCTCCAGCCACTCCTCCCTCTACCAGTCCAGGGTTGAACTTAGAAGAATCTGGACCCTTCCTGTTACAGCTCCTCGCCCTAGAAAGACCTGAAGCCGGCCAGTCCAACCATCTCATTTTACAGATGGGCAGACTGAAGCCCAGGCCTCCCCTGTGCTCACGAGATACGGTCAACCTGTTCACCTGACATTCAAGGCCTTTCACAGATGAAATCACTCCCATTTCCTGCTCCACCCCCAGCCCATTCCCCTCCTTCCCTCACTCACAAGCCCCTCAGTCTTTGCTCACACTGTTCCTCTGCTACAAATGCCCTTCCTCCTCTTCTCTATGGGGTAAATTTCTTTGCACTCATCTTCAAGGATCAGTTTACATACCACCTCCTCTGAGGAGTCTTCCAGGACTTCCTGCATCCTAGAGGCAGCAAGGTGGAGGGAAGGGGCTTCAGCAGCAGGCAGAACTCCACTGAAGTCTGAATGCCATTACCAGTCCAGGGTGCCTTCATCTCCCTGAGCCTCAACCTCCTCCCCTGTAGAATCGGAGTATACCTATCTCACACGATGGTCACCTTGCAGTAGCGGGAGCAACATGTCTGACACGCAACAAGTGATTAGTAAGTGCCAGGGCCCTCCTCACGGATGTTTACTCTCTCCTGGGCTATGGTTATAAACTTCATCAGCACCCCACCAGGCTGCCCTTTGATCTTGAGATCACCACCCTTCAGCCACTGCCCCTCAGCCCCCAAAATGTCAGTGCCTCTTGCAGAGAGGAAGAGAAAGAAGCAGGCAGGTAGGTCTGGAGGTGGGATGGGGTCCTAAGGGCTTGAAGGTGGACAGGACCCACACATCCCTTTGGGACCTCCAGAGGCTAGTGAGCACTTGTGCCAGACATTAAGTCGAGGCACCCAGGAACTCACCCATGCAATTCCTCTCCCAGCCTGCCTGCGAGGGGACAGGGTGGGAGAAGGAGGCAGAGCAAGCAAGCATTGAAGCAGGCCATTCATTGGAGCCTACAGCCACCATTCAGGCAGGCCCTAAGAATCTGAGGGGTCCTAGGTGTGCCCCGCTTTAAGGGGCTGTCCCAAGGGGTACATAGCATTTGAAGTATGACAGAATTGGCCTTGCAGGGCGCTGACCCTCACTCTGGAGAATAAGATGGCACCTAGGACAGGTAGAGAGGACCCAGGACCTCAAACTATAGCCTCCAAACTGGACTCTGTTAGCTCCTGTTCCTGTGTTGACAAGTAGCTTCCCTCTCTACACCTTGGTTTTCCAACATGAAAATAGGACCACCTCTCAGGGATATGGGGACGAAATTATATGACACATGGAAAAGAGTCCCAGCAGGGATACTGGGCCTTTCCCTAGATAGGGGTGGGAGTGTCTCAGAGGGTCTGAACCAGGGTTCTTCTGGGACAACAGGCTGAAACCATCGCTCCACAATCCCACATTATAGTGGTTGAAAGCATAGATTCTGGACTCAGAAGAGGCTGGGTATGAATTACAGCTCCACTACCTAGAAGGTGTTGTCCTCATCTGTAAAATGGGCCAATAATCCTGGTCTCATATGGTTGTTATTTGAATTACACGCTTGGTACGTGTCAAGTACAAAATAAATGAGTTGATATTATTATTACTGTTTTTATTTGACAGACAGGACTCCACCCCCTTTGGTCTCTATGGAGACCCGTGGGCGGCTTTAGGGCTTCTAGCACTGGAGGTGGAGTAGCTTGCCCCAGTGGGTCTGAGATTTTGGGTCATCTGGCTAATTCTTTGTTTGATCTTGGGCATGTCACCTCTCTCTGGGCCTCAGTTTTCTCCATTTGTTGAATGATATTCCCAGTGTAGGACTCCAGCGCTCCAAGAGGCAGACCCTGAGGGCCTGGATGGGAGAAGCGTGCTAGGTGAAGGCAATGTCTATGCGGAGATGCGTGGACTTGGTAAGGCGTGCGGTGTGATTCATCCTGCTCCACCTGACATGGTCCTGGCACTCCAACACAAGTCAAGGTGCTGCCGGTCGCTCAGTTCCTGCTCTGAGGTGGCCCGGACCAGGTGTCCCGAAAGCAGCCTTGGGGCGGCGGCGGAGCTTAAGCAGTGATGCAAGAAGAGGGTGGAGCCGAGGGAGGGGACATGGTCTCACGAACAAAGAGGAGGGCGGAGAGGGGCTGTCCTGAAGGCTCTGAGACTCGTATGATCCCAGGCCAGTTACCCCTGCTCCGGGAGCCCTCCTCAACTTTAGCACAGAGCCTGCATCCTCCTGCCGACGCCCACCAAAGCCGGCGCTGCTGCCGCCCCAAGACTGCAGCCTCCAACATCTTTGGCCCGCGCGGAGCGGGGCCTTCCGTCGGGGCGTGGCCATCAAATTGAATTTTCCCAATGGAGTGCGACGGTGGGCGGTACCCAACCGAGGATTGGCTGGTGCGCCGGGGTGGGGCGGGGCCAGCGGAACTGCTGGCGCGGCTGGACGGGCGGCTCTACAGAGAGTCCAGGGGACGGTTGCTGAGCGGGCCTGGGACACCGGGTCTCGGCGCCTCCCGCCTACCCGTCTCTAATCCATCTGCCGGGTCCCTAACAAGCTAACCCGAGTCCGCGCCAGACCGGTGGGCTGGACTGAGAGGTGAGTGTGCCGACCTCGTGGGGAGGGGGTTCTGGTGCCGCCCCGACGGGTTCAGGGGGGTGGAACCCAGATATCTGGACAGGGGTTCTGAACTCTCAGACCTGGGAACCTCCACCTGTCTACGGGAGCTCTAAGCCATGGGATAAAGTTCTGAGACCCTGGGAGAGGATGCCCACGGACCTCCAAGAGGCTCCACGCCCCTCGGGGGTGCCAGTCTGTGGGGCAGATGCCCTGGGGAAGCTCCCACAGACCCCTGAGGCCCCTCGCGAAGTCCAGCCACCCCAGACTGTGTGACAGGGAGCCATGGGACTGGAGAGGGGAATCTCTGAGGAAGATTCCCAGCCACTTACAGTCCCCTGGGTGTCCTAGATTAGGCACTAGTGACCCCTGCGCCTCAGAAGAAAAGACATGGGAGAATCAGAGTATCCACAGACCCCAAGGCTGGTGACCACTGAGCTACAGTCTCGAAAGGGTTTACCCCAGGCTAAGTAGGTAGATAAGAGACAAGGACCCTAAGAGACAGGTTGGGAGACTGATACCCATCTGAGCCTATCAGGATGGGAGAAGCAAGCTGTGACTTGAACAGGCAGGGTCCCACATACCTCAACTGTATGGTTTAGTAGCCCTCCCAGACCCATTCACTGGATGGGGTGACTTGCTAAGTGACTGTTTTGAAGAGGGGGAAGGGATGATTGAGGGATGAATCAACAGGAATTGTGCGAACGCGCGCGTGTGTGGGGGGGTGATCCTAGGGCCATTTCAGTCATCGTACCTCTACTACTACAATGTGCCAAGGCCATGGGCACTCAAATTCCAGAAAGACATTAGAGCTACAGGAGGAAGGAGAGAACTGCACTGGAAGGCTGGGCCAGGATTTAGGGATCCATTTTGACAGGCAGTGATGGGGCAAGAGGGAGTGTCCTGGGCCCTTGGGGACACTTTGGAAGGGGACTTCAGAAACTAGAGGTGACCAAGATTTTAATTAAATCCCTCCCTGTCCTCTGAGTCTTTGGGTTCCCCCTTTCCCTTTGACAAATCCCCGGCCCTCTCCGATCTTCTCGGTTTGCCTGAAATCCAGAGGTTGGGCAGGTCAGCTTCTGAAGGCCTTTCCAGCTGGGGAATTGAGTTTTAAGTGTGTGAATTGGCAGGAGGCTCTGGGTGCCTGGAAACCTGGCTTCATGCAGTCAGGACAGTTAGCTTGGGGAGGGCAAGGACGGGAGGTGTGGAGAGGGGTGTCCACGCTGAGGGCTGGCTCCAGTAATTGGAAGACGCAGAGTACCTCTTATACCCGGGGGAATGAGAGTGGTGGTGGCAGCAAAGACCTGGGTATGGGCTCAGCCCACAGCCAGAGGCTGAGCTTTTGGAGTGGGTGGGGGCTGGGCAGGCCCTGGGGATGGGTGGGTGGGGCAGGAAACTGTGGAGACTGGTGTGCACCCCCTGGTGGTGAGCACAGCTTGGGTGGGCCTTGCTGGACCCTGCCTTCTCAATCCAGGTCCCTGCCTCCCTGTTTGAGGCTTAGACAGGATGAGAGCCCAGCCCAGGCCACACAGCAGACTGGTAGCTGAGCTGGCATGGCTGGAACCAGGGACCCCTACTCCGGTTTGGTGAGTTTTCCAGCAAACCACCCCAGGGCAGAGGGCAACTCGCAACCAAGAGCCATATTACAGGATGGGAAAGCAAGAATGGAACAAGGGATGCTCATGTGTTGGAGAGGGAAATTAAGGCACAGAGCTCAAATGCCTGTGGTTTCTAGGTCTGATTCATGTCTGTCCCTTGCAGAATCCTCTGAGCTGGTGACAGGTGCCACAGGCACTGGGGACGGACAGAGCTAGGGGCCCTTGAGATGGCGGACGAGGCCTTAGCTGGGCTGGACGAGGGAGCCCTTCGGAAGCTGGTAAGTGATCCCAACACCCCACTGTAGGGACAGGCAAGCCAGGCCAGAGAGGCAGGGCCAATCCGAGCTACCTTTCAGTTGGCAGGAAGAGGTGATGAGGAGGGGCTAGGGGAACAGGAGTAAGCCGCTTCCATGTGGCTGAAGCAGAGTCCTCTGTGGCATGTGCTTGTCCATGCCAGGTGCTAAAGCCTGGTGCCTCCCAGCCCCCCACTGCCACCACCTGTTTAAATAGTAACTGCTGGTGACGCACCCATGTGCAGCCACAGGTGTGGGCAGGCTAAATCTGCCTCTGCCAAGCAACAGCCTGGGCAGTGCCCACCCCCGGAAGCTGGCCTAATGATAATGGTAGCAGCAGTGATTAATAATGCCAGGGCATGGCGGGGGCAGGCTGGGTACTGGTGCACCATCTCACAGAATGGTCACAGCAGCTCTGAACGCCGGGGACACTGTGACTCAGGTGAAATCACCTGCCTAAGGGCACCCATCTAGGAAGAAACTGCACCAAGATTCAAACCCCAGAGGGGACACTGAGGGACTAAGAATCTCGGGAAAGTCAAGGCTAGAAGAGCCCATTAGAGAGAGACAGGCTTTGTGGGTGGGCCTTTATGGGTTCTGTGACTTCTACTCTGTCATTTTTCTATCCTGAGTCTCAGTTCCTTTACCTATAAAGTGTGGGGGTGATGTAAATGAACATGAAATGTAGGTCCTAGGGTTAGCACCGGGACCGAATGAAGCATGGGCCTAGATCCCGGGGTGGAGGGAGGACGAGGCCACTCCATCTCCTTTCCCCTGCTTCTTCCTGAGTGCCCTATCTGTCCCCAAGCACAGAAAGGCTATAGGGCAACACAGCAGGGTAGGGATGTGCCCACCAGCAAAACCAGGCAGCAGCTGACCTGGAGGAGGGGCCAGAGCTCCACCCCCCAGCCCCTGACCCTTGTCCAGGGGGGTGAATTAAAGATTTACCTTCCCTAGAAGATAAGTGACCTATCCTACCCCGATTCCGTTTTCGTGGAGGCAGAGGCTGGAGCTAGTAAGCCTAGCCCAGCCACTGTGCAGTGCCCAGCTGCTGCCATGACCTCTCTAAGGCACGTGGCTTGTGTGTTCTCTGGGTGTCTGCCACCGTAGCGCTGTGTTCAGCCTGGAGCGGATGGTGCCCACCAGTCAGCTCTACCTCCCCTCAGGAAGTCACAGTGCTAAGGGGGGCGGTGGAGGCAGAGCGTTCCAAGCAGAGGGAAAGCCAGGCCAGGTCCCCAAGGATCCCCATCTGTAGGGGTCCACCCTCAGCCTAAGGGTTCTCCAGCCACCACCCCCCACTCTCATGCGAGGTTTGGGCGCTGGAAAGCGATTTCAGAGAAGAGAAGCAATTGAAGTCAGCCCACCCCCGCCCCCTCTTTGGGCAAGGACACCTGAGACCATGCCCCCTGTCCCGAGACCGCAGTGCCTCCCGAGGTCTCTCCCACCCCGAGACCAGCTCCTCCAGCACCGGGTCCCCGCCATTGCTGCGCCCCGGTACTGCCGACGATCCCGCCCCGCGCGCCGGCCCGGCCCCCCGCCGGCCTCGTGGCAGGGACGGGGCGTCCCGAGCCGGGCTCCTCCCCGCGGGGCCGGGCCTTATAAGGGAAAGCTGGGCCCGCTCCGTTTCCTTGAAGCCCAGCGTCTGGCGGATTAGGGTACACCGGCAGTTGCTTCCGGCCCCGGCTCCCGCACATTCCTGAGGACTGGGCAGGGGGCTGCGCGGAGTGGGGGCGCCTGGGGACGCGCACGCCACGTGCCTCTCCGCCACAGCCTTCCGCTTCTGTCCTGGATTTGAGTTCAGGCTCCGACACTCGCTAGCTAGGTGACCTGGGGAAGCTGCTTAAGTTCTGTGAACCTCGGTTTCCTCCGTGTGGACCCAGACATTAAAGAAGGCGGTAGCGGGGTCTTACTGTCTGGCTCCCCCCTAGGCGCTCAGTTCAGGGCCACGCGGGGACAGGCGGGGACGGTGCCCTGCGGGGGCGGGCCGCTCCGGAGCCTGCGGGCCCTCGGCGCCCCCTGGCGAGGCGTTGCTCCGCTGCTGGCGTGTCACCCGTGGACAACCGGGGGCGCCGGGACTGAGGGAAGGCCTAGAGAGTCACTTCTGTTGTGCTGGTGGGGAGACTGAGGCCCAGAGAGACGTCGGGGCCTGCTTGACATCCCCAGCAGGGAAGGCAGAATGTAGCCGGAGGCCCGGCCCCGCGGGAGGAGGAAGCACCCTCTTTCCTCCCGGGAGAGTTTCTCCAGGCAGTTTAGGAAACCGCCCCATCCTCTTCCCCTTCCCCCTCGGTGGACAATGGCGCTTTGTACTTCCTTCCCTCCCTCCCACAGCCCCCTCCTTACACAGCGGGGACACTGTGGTCCAACCTTTGCCTTCAGGCCCACGGAGAAGGGTCATGCCACAGGGTGACCAGTGGAATGAGGTTGTTGGCCCTCAGCCTTGCCCCACCCACTTGAGGGGGGCCAGAGGGCGGTTCCCATTTTCCAGATGGGGTCCCTGAAGCTCCCAGGAGTTGCATTGCAGAGGCGGCTAACTTCCCACATCAGGTTTTTTTCAGGGACAAGAACCTCATCTCTGGAGCCCAGAGCATTGGGAATGGGGACTCAGGAGACAAAGGGCTAATCATTGTGCCTTTGGGCCTCTTTACCCTCTGACAGGAGGGGCTGGACCAGCAGTCCCGTCTGGCCCCCAATCTCAAAATGTACCACCCGGGGCTCTGGGCCTGAGGCCAGGACTTCAGGTTGGGGCGGTGAGCCTCATTCTCCTTTTCTTTGTTATAATAGGTTCCCTTAGGCTTCAACACATCTCTAGTCCAGGCCAGTAGGGTCCCCAACACAGTGTCAGGGTCTTCAAGGTCCCCACCATGATAAACAGACCCCAGTAGCAGAGCTAGCTTCAGTCTAGGGCAGACCCTGGAGTCAGAGAGACCTGGGTTCAGGTCATTTGTGAACAAATCATTTCTCCTCGAGCCTCAGTTTCCGCATCTGTCAAATGGCAATAATAAAGTAGGGTTTTGGTGAGGTTAGGACAAGTGGGGGGCTTAGCATAGGATCTGATGCACAGTTTCTCAAAACTGCGACTGATGCCTCTGGGTGTCCTGTCCTTTCCATCCGCCCTGTCCTCTCTCTCCCTCCTCCTGACTGGCTAGAACTAAGTGGGGGGAGGTGCTCATTGCATCTGCAGCGATGTAAGGGGGACCCCTAGTCACCGCTCCTACTCCCACCCACTGCCCTGGGACTGGAACCAGCTGGGGGTTCTGGCCTGAGTTTCAGGGGACCCTCCCATAGGTCCTCAGGAATGTGGAGCCTGGAGGACACTGCCCCTAGGGTTCTCCTCACTCCCTTCAACCTAGGACAAGTCGGCTCATGGCTAACTTGGACCACCCCACCTCCCTGCTGATACCTATCGATCCCCACTGCTGCCACCTGGCTAGGCAAAAAGGAATGATGGAGGGGTGCTATAAAGAAGGGTCCAGAGGGTTCTTTGGCCCTACCCTGAATGATTTGGGGGGTGGGGGCAGAGGAGATAACTCTGCCTTTACTTGCTCCCATCTGGCTATCAGACCCCCACTGGAGGCTTATCTCTGCCACTGTCTTTCTGGAAGGCCCTGGGCCAGTCCTCTCTCCCTTGAGCTACAGAGGGTCCGTGGGGGGATGGCTCTGCCAGGTGGAGGTGTGGGGGAGGCAACAGGATTGGCTGACTCAGCCCAGAGAAGGTGCTCTTTCCTGGGTCTAGTTAGACCAGCTACCCCCAATTTGCCAGGGACTGAGGGGCTGAGGAGCTGGTAGGAGCTGGTAGGAGCACCTGTCACCCAGGAATGCCCTCTAGAGGACCCTGGGTGGCTCCTGGTACCAGCTGCCTTATCTGGCTGGGGGAATGGTCCTCCCACCCCAGGACCTGGCTCCTTCAATGGTGGCTAGGGCTAGGCCAGGGGAGAAAAATAGCTCTCAGCCACGCAGGAAGCTAGGACTCCTAAGTACCTGCCCCTACCTCAGTTTCCCCATCTGTGGATGAGGCAGCCAACCCCCAGGAGGGCTGCGTGCTTTGGGACTAGACCATGAGAATCTCCCTTACTCACAGGGTGGACTCCAGCTGCCTGAATCAGTCACCTTTTGCTCTCCAGGGACCCTGTTAGTGGCCCACAGGGTCCCTCCTCCTGCAAGGGCTCCTTGGCTCTCGGAAGTTTGATGAAGGGCTCTGAGGGGCAGGAGTCAAGCTGCAGGAAGGAGTGCGTGGCCAGGCATGTGGCACAGGTGGGCAGTTGCTGGCTGCCCACTCAGTCAGTGCTCTGTGACCCACAATGCACAGTGGGTTCCCCATGAGCCCTGACACAGTGAGCTAGGTCTCCCCTGGGATCCTGGGTGGGTAGGCAGGCATGTGAAGGGCATGGGACAGAGGAGGTGGAGACAGGCCACTCATTGTGCCCCAGGCAGAGCCGTGGGCAGCTGGTGCCAGCCCTCCACCCCTAGTGGCCAAAATGACCTGCCCCTCGCCCCCGCCCGCCCTGCAGCTGGAGGTCACAGCAGATTTGGCAGAGCGGAGGCGCATCCGTTCTGCCATCCGGGAGCTGCAGCGGCAGGAGCTGGAGCGCGAGGAGGAGGCCCTGGCATCCAAGCGCTTCCGTGCAGAGCGGCAGGACAACAAGGAGAACTGGCTGCAGTGAGTGGCAGGGGTTGAGCATGGAGGTGAGAGGGTGAGAGGCTCAGTTCATGTGTGCAGGCAGGTGTGAGCACAAGCGTGTCTGCTGACTGTGTGTGCAAACAGCAGTATGTGCACGCTTTTGGAATACACGGGGGTGTTTGTGGGCATGGACTATGTGCTGATCGTGGCGCCTGGGTCATGCTGGTGTGGACAGCACGTCTGAGCATTGGTATTAGTGCCCACGTCCATGGGCATGCATGTATCAATGTGCACAGCTCCTGCCCTTCTGCCAAGGTTCAGGGTACTCTGTTCTAGCCACAACCTGGCCGTGGCTATGGTGGTCACAGTCATGATGTCTCCGCAGCTCTCAGCAGCGGGAAGCAGAACAGCGGGCCTCCCTGGCACGGCTGGCAGGGCGGCTGGAGTCCATAAGTGATGTGGAGGAGCTGACCACGCTGGTGAGGCCCAGGCCGGGGCAGGGGATGGGGGCAGGGCAGGTGAAGACCTGGACCCCACAGCCGAACACCCGTGGCCTGCCTCTCACCTGCAGTTGCGAAGCGCCGGGGAGTATGAGGAACGCAAGCTGATCCGAGCCGCCATCCGCCGCGTCCGGGCTCAGGAGATTGAGGGTAGGTGCCCTGTCCTGGCCCCGCCTCTGCCCTGCCACATGCCGCCCACAGCACCTCCCAGCCCCTTGCCTGACACTTGCCCCCTCTCTTCCAGCGGCCACCTTGGCTGGGAGGTTGTGCAGTGGGCATCCCAACAGTGGCTCAAGAGAGGACAGCAAGGGGCGGGCAGCGCGTAGGCTGGAACGGTGTGAGGTAAGGAGCGTGGGCAGAGTGGGAGGGTGGCCCAGCGTCCTGTGCCCACAGATGACCATAGCACAGAGCGCCTGTGTCTTTGCTAGACTGGTATTTAAATGTGAGGGGGTCCCCCAGCCTGTGTTTAGGGGACACTGGGGCTCTATCTCAGGCTTCTGCCCACTCTTCTGGGCAACCTCCGGCCACGTGTCCGTCACTCCAGACTTTTTCTGTACCCAGGCCTTCCCCAGCAAAACCAGCCTGTCTACACTGCTCCCCAGTTCCTGTTCCTATCCCATCACGGCGCTTTTTGGTATTTCTCCTACCTTCCACCCCCACCCCTGCCCTCCAATCTCCACCCAGCTGCAGAGGAATCTCCCAGAAATGCAAATCGGGCCCTGGTACCTCCCCTGCTTAAACCCATCCCAAGGCTGCCCCTCACCCTCCGGGCAGCCCACATCCTTACCTTGGCTTAGCAGGGCCTGCGTGTCGGCTGACTCATGGAGCACTGTCCACAGGGCTGTCTCTGTTCTCCAGGGAGTGTGGGTGAGAGGTCAGGCCATGCAGTTCCCTAAGTGGCCAGCAGAGGCTGCTGGGTCCATGGTCCTGGGAGGACCCCACTCCCACTTCCTGATTAACTAGGCTTAGACAGGGGTCAGGAACCTCTGCTCCAGGGCTCCTGTCCCCAGCAGGTCTCCTACCATCCCCAACTACTGACATTAGGACCCCGTTCTCCCGGGACCACCTTTGGCTAGGCAGTGCCAAGAGATTGGGAAGTGGGGATCAGAGAATGCCCCTAGCGTGCAGGTGTGCCCACAGGAAGCCATGCCCAGCCCCTCTGCTTTGCATGCCCCGCCCTGGGCACCTGCCAGCCTGGCCCTCAGTGGGTGGGGGCAGCACTCGAGACTTGGAGAGCCCTGGTTGCAACCTGTGGGTTCCTTGCAGGTGCCAGAGCAAGAGGAACGGGAGCAGCAGGCAGAGGTCCCAGAGTCAACCCCAACCCCTGAAGGCAGCAGCCGTGATGTGACCACAGTGACACTCCTGCTGCGGGCCCCGCCTGGGGGCACACCGAGCTCATCTGCCTCGCCCAACAGTTCACCCACCACTGCCTCTCCTGAGCCTCCGCTGGAGCCTGCTGAGGCCCATTGTCCTGCAGTTGAGGCTCCAGGCAGCCCTGAGCCACCCCTCAGCCCACCCAAGGCCACCAGCCCTGACCCCCAGGAGTCTCCAGCACCCCCCAGCACTCAGAGGCAGGTGGTCAACAAGGTGAGTTTGGATGAGGGGCAGAGATGCCAAGCAGGTGAGCTGGGTATGGGAGTCAGGCCCTGCCCATGCCATGTCTTCCCTGCAGCTCCTGCCTGGCCCCACAGAGCTCCCTGCTGCCCAGAGCCCCACCAGAGGCCCCTCTGACACCAAGAGAGCAGGTGAGGGTCCCAGTAGGGGTAGCAACAGGCATCTGCCTTCCCCTACCCAGCCTCCCTTTCCCTGCCTGGAGAATGGGCTCTTGTGCCTGGACAGCTCCAGCTTTCTCAGGTCCAGGCAGTGCCTGGCACTCTCCTCCTTTCTCCCCATCCCTCCCCCACCTCTGAAGGTGTCCCCGCCCCCAGCCAGGCCCACCCCCCCACACCCATGGCCGGAGGCCTCCCTGCAGCCTTGAAAGGCAATGGGCCTCAGGCGCATTCTTTTCCCCAATAAGGGAGTGCGCCCATCTCCCAGCAGGAGCCATGGGCAGCGCTGGCCAGGGGGGCCTGTCCCCCATCCCCACCAGCAGGAGGATCTGGGCACCCTTCCTCCAGCCCAAGCCTAGCCCCGGCCCCCAGGAGTGTCCAAGTCATTCTGGGGTCAGTGCAGGAGGGGAAGGAGGTACCCCGCAGGAGAGATGCAGCTGTGTGGGAGGGAGGGGATGGGGAGGCCAGGGAGGTTGGGTACAGGAAGGGGTTGTGGGCTAGGGAGGTGTGGAGGAGAGGAATGTGCGGGGCGGACCCCCCCAATCTACTCTCCTTTCTCTTCCTTCACATGGCCTCCACCCCTCCCCAACCTGCCAGACCTGGCTGGATCCCGACCCTGCCAGCGCTCCCTGTCTGTGCTCACTCCCCGCCAGCCAGCCCGGAACCAAGGTACTGCCTATTGCCACCACCCCCAACCTCTGGGCAGTCCCTGTCCCACCCAGCCACTGACAGCCCTCCTGTCCCTTTTTCTAGAGTCCACCCCCCTGGCCAGTGGACCTTCCCCGTTCCAGCGGGCTGGCTCTGTGCGTGACCGCGTCCGCAAGTTCACATCGGATTCTCCTCTGGCTGCTGGGCTCCAGGACGGCCCACCCCGCTCTGCCCTAGGTTCTCTGACCCCCACGAGGCTCCTGGGCCCCTCCCTCGCCAGCACCACCCCTGCCTCCTCCTCCAGCGGCTCCTCCTCCCGCAGTCCCAGTGACACCTCCTCCCGGTTCAGCAAGGAGCAAGGAGGAACAGCCCGGCCCCTGGCCCAGCTTCAGAGCTGCCCCCGGGAGGACAGCCCCGGTGGGCGGGGCCTAGCTGCCAGGTCCCTTGAAAACGGAGCAGGGGGGGCCATGGCCCGCTCAGAGGAGCCCGGTGCCCTGCTGCCCGTGGCCGTCGGCACCGCCGAGCCAGGGGGCAATATGAAGACCACATTCACCATTGAGATCAAGGATGGCCGTGGCCAGGCCTCTACGGGCCGGGTGCTGCTGCCCACAGGCAACCAGAGGGCAGGTAGGCCTCCCCGCTGCCCCCTCACTGCTGGGCATGGATGCCTGCAGCCTCGGCTGCATGTGTAGGACAGGTGCTGCAGCCAGGGCTCAGGTGCCTCCAAAGGGTGCACCGGGAATGAGGAATGCCATCAGCCTTGGCTGGCACTGCCCTGAGCCCACCTGATCCTGACAGCAGCCCTTCTCCCCACCCAGAACTGACACTGGGGCTGCGGGCGCCCCCCACCCTCCTCAGCACCAGCAGTGGGGGCAAGAACACCATCACCCATGTCAGCGGCCCTGGGACCCTGGCCCAGCTGGGCAGTGTCACTCACGTCACCAGCTTCAGCCATGCCTCCCCTGGTGGCCGAGGAGGCTGCAGCATTAAGGTGAGCCCCTCCTCGCCCCACCAGCCTCACCATCCGTCAGCCTCACATAGACCCTTGTAAGGGTGTAGGGCTAGCAGGGCTCCTCTGCTCTGCTCCTCCCCGGTGCACACACAGGGAAACTGAGGCTGCTCACAGTCCACAGCCAATTGGTGGCAGAGCTAAGGCCAGACCCTAGCGTATCAGCCACTAGGTGTGTCAGACGCCACTTTATACTGGCCTTAAGTTTCCCACATGCTCATGTCTGATCCCTATTCTGAAATTGATTAGTTCATTCCTAATGAACAGATGGGAAAACTGAGGCTCAGAGAGGGTAGAAGGGGCTTGCTCCCGTCTTCCTGTGGCAGCCCCAGTGCCCCTGCTCCCGCCCCACTCTGGACATCCGCCTTGAGGTGTAGAGCAGCTCAGTCTGCTCATCCAAGATCAGCCTGGCCCATTAGCGATTAGCATCTGTGTCAACCTCCCTGTGGGGGTTGGGCGGAAGCATGGATGGGGGACAGACAGGCAGGGGGACGCCAATCAGGTGAGGCAGCAGCCAAGCAGGTGCCACGGGAACTGAATACGCAGCACCCTTCCATTATTCATTCCCGAGCCCCGGACCCACTAGCTGGTTGCTCAGCCGGGGACAGGGATCCCAGCGGGCCACCCGGCTGCCCAGGTAATGCCCTCTATGCTGAACCAGGGACGGAATGGGACTTTGGCTGAGGTGAAATGGCTAGAGCCAGATCTGGGCCCTCTTAAGGGTGACAGGGAGAGAGTGAGGGCAAGATAACGCCCTTCCTCCAACAAAGCAGAACCCACCTGCCCTCTGCCAGGTGGGGGTTGTGGGGCAGGGGGTACTAGCTGAGGCCCCTGATATGGGTGCCACAGTGAGACCTGGGTCTGACACCAACAACTTGCCTCAGTTTACCCATCTAGCACCAAGGGGGAACAGATGATATGCCTATAATGTACTTGCTCAAAGTCTGTGGTTGGATCTGAGCACAATGGCAGGCCAGAGAACATTTATCTCAGACGTTTATCTCAGACCGAAACAGTTGCTACAGCAGATCGCTCAAAGTCCCCCCTCCCTGGGCCTCATCTCCCCCATCTGAAACAGCACGGCATGAGGGCAGAGGAGTGCAGGCTATGGAGTCTGGCAGACTGGATCTTTCTGGCTCATGTGTGCAGTGGCTTACATAGACCCATTCCCTGTTCCCTGCCTCAGTTTCTCCATTTGTGAGGCATGGGGCACTGGTCTCAGTCATCCTGCAGAAGCCATGCAGTCTTGCTGTGCTGCGGGTCTGTGACGGCTGCAGGGCTAGCGCCGGGCCTGACGCTCGGGCAGGCCACCCCTCCCCCACTGCCCCTTCCACAGTGGAGCCCAGAATAGGTTTCTATTTGGGCCACAGCTCCAGCTGGCTGGTGGTGGGCTGGGAGGCCGGCAGGGGCGGGGCAGGCCTGCTGCCCTTGCCTTCGCCCTCAGACCAGCTGCAAAGACTCAGACACTGGCAGCCAGAGGCAGCAGCCCCTGCCACCAGCCCACAATCACCCCCTATAGAGACCCCACCAGCATCATGCCGGGGGTTCCAGGTCCTGGGCCTGAGCTGGCTGCAACCCTTGAGGAGCATTTGGGCCGGGCATTGGAGGAGCTGCACGCAGTGGCTGAGGCAGGCCGGGTGGCAGTGACTCAGGCAGCCGAGGCAGCTGTGGCCGCTGTGGAGCCAGTGGCCCGGGCAGCCGAAGAGCTGCGGGCAGAGACAGCGGCTCTGAGCCGGCGGCTGGACGCGCTGGGCAGGCAGGTGGAGGTGCTGAGCCTACGGCTGGGGGTCCCACTCGTGCCGGACCTTGAGCCCGAGCTGGAGCCCAGCGAGCTGCTCCTGGCTGCTGCAGACCCCGAGGCCTTCTTCCAGGCAGCCGAGGATGCAGGGACCCCCGTAGCCCACCCGCCTGCCTTCAGCACCCGCCGCCGCTCCTCTGCCAGCACTGCCCGCAGCAGTCTTGTAAGTCCCCCTGGGCTGTGGGAGGGGGTGGTTTTGAGCCAGGCTCTACCTCTGCTAAGTGACCTTAGGTACGTCACCACCTTCTCTGAGCCTCAGTTTACCTATTTGTACTACAGGGGACCGGGGTGCTCCCAGACTGAGGCAAGAAGGTGCCAGGCTTCAGCCCTGAGGCATGCGTGGCAGCTGCCCTGGCAGCCCCTGGCATGGCCCAGCCCCCAGTCCCAGCCCCACCCCCCCACGCTGGCCAAGCCTCCCTGAAACAGCTGCCACCTCGGCTCTCCTTTCCCTTGTAGCAGACAGAGAGGCTCTGCCAAGAGGGGCGGGGCTATAATATTTGGGCTCGGGCCTTGTCTTCAAGGGGCTAGGGAGATGCCCTGGGAGGGGTGGGGGCGAGGTTGAGGCTGGACGCCCTTAGAGGATGGGCCCCAGCAGGGGTCAGTGGGGGCAGGTGGTAGCGAGGAGAGCTTCAGAGGGATCTTGGCTCAGGGCAGCCCCAGTCAGACACCTGGTCAAGAGCCTACGGGCCCTGGTCCAGCCCTCTTGGCAAGGGAGGTGGGGGGCATGTGCTGCCCAGGCACTGGCCCAGGAGGACCCAGGCCTCGGGAACTGGCAGGACAGAGCAGAGCCTGCCTGGGAGGGGGCTGGGAGAGAAGCAGCAGAAAGAACTTGGTTCAGGAATTAGGCTACCTTCAGCTCAGACCCCAGACTGCATAGAACTTACAGAGGGACTGAGGGCAAGTCATTCAGCTGCCCTGAGCCTCAATCTTCCCTTCTGTTAAATGGGGACAGTAAAATCCCTTGTGCTTATACAATACTTATTACTGAATGGAAATCATTATTACTGCCACTGTTGATTATATTAATACAGTTCCGGGTATGTGGGAAGCCCTGCTACAGCCTGTCAATGTCTCTTCCCTGAGCCTGACACCAACATGGCCATCCTTGGGCAGGCAGGCTGGCAGGCTAGTTGTTATTTTCAAGGCTGTGCCAGCAGCCCCAGCATCTGGTGCCCTGTCCACTGGGGACATGGTGGGTTTCACCTACCTGCTTAAAGTCCATGCCCTCTCCCTACCCCGCAGATGGAGCCAGAGCCGGCGGAGCCTCCCTCGGCAGCTCCCTCGGAAGCGGCCAATGGTGCTGAGCAGACCCGGGCGGACAAAGCGCCAGGTGGGCGGAGCCCACTGAGCGCCGAGGAGCTGATGGCCATCGAGGATGAGGGAGTCCTGGACAAGATGGTATGGCCGGGTCTGGTGGGCTGGGGATTGGCAGGGGGCAGGGACCAGCAGGCACCAGGTGGGCACTGACGGGTTCTATGTGCAGCTGGATCAGACCACGGACTTTGAAGAGCGGAAGCTCATCCGGGCCGCGCTGCGTGAGCTCCGACAAAAGAAGAGAGGTAGAGAGCCAGTGCCCTACCCTAGATCCAGCTGCTGCCCCCTCACTCTCTGGGGTCTGTTTGTGGACACTCCAGCTCGAGAACTGCCCTGCCCAGCTTCTCTCGAGACTCAGCTGTTCCCTTGCCTCCTTCCCCTTGGAACCAGCTGCTCCCTTGCCTAGCCGCTTCTCTTCCCCTGGCCGCCTTAGCCGCAGCCCCCACCCAACTTCTCCTTTCCTGGACACAGCTACTTCCTCCCCCAGATACGTCCTGCCTGGACACAGCTGTTCTTTCCCTCAGATTCTAGATTCATTTGCTTCTCCAAATAGTCTCAATTACTCCTTCTGTGAATCTAGCTGCTTCCTCCGGGGCCCACTGCCGGCTACTCCAGCCTCCATCCCCACCCACCTTCTTTTTCTTTAAGTCCAGTTAACCCACTTCACCAGCTTCTCTCCCAACTACTCTTTCTACCTTGGATCCAGTTGCTTCTCAGATCCCTCCAATTCCTCCCTCCCTGAGTCTAGATATTCCTTCCTCTAGCTGCTCTTCTCCCAAAGACCCATTTGATGACCTGCTCAGCTACTGCCCTCACCCAGCTTCTCCTTCCCTGGACTCAGCTACTCCCTTCCTGAATCTAGATACTCCCTCCTGACTCAGCTACTCATTCCCATAGAAACTCCCTTCTTGGATCCAAATAGTCCTTTGAGTTCAGCTATTCCACGTTCCCTGGTTGCCGCCTGAGTCCATCGCGTCCTCCCACACCCCACTCCCTGCCAAGTTATGGCTGTCCCCTCACCCCCACTGCTCCTAGAGAGGCCCTTGTCACCTGTGTCGTGTTTCTAACAAGCCACCCTCCGTCCCATCTTGTGTGCCCCTGTGCCTGTGCAAATGTGCTGTGTGGGCATTGGGCGGCCTTTCTGCGCACGCATGGGGCATCCCCCACCCAGACCAGCGGGACAAGGAGCGAGAACGGCGGCTGCAGGAGGCACGGGCCCGGCCAGGGGAGAGCCGTGGCAACACAGCCACCGAGACCACCACGCGGCACAGCCAGCGGGCAGCTGATGGCTCAGCTGTCAGCACCGTCACCAAGACCGAGCGGCTCGTCCACTCCAGTAAGGGGCCAAGCAGAGCTCAGGGGTCAGGGTGGCCACATGTCCTCCCCGTGACCCCATATGCCTCTCACATCCTCTTTTCACCCCCTGCCCCTCCAGATGACGGCACCCGGACGGCCCGCACCACCACAGTGGAGTCGAGTTTCGTGAGGCGCTCAGAGAGTAAGGCTGCCCGGCGTCGACCTGTGCCCGCCTGCCGGCCCCCTCGGGCTCTTCCTCGAGCTTTCTCTCCGTGTCTTCGACTGTGCTGTCCCTCTCTCTTCTCCGCCTGTACCTATCACCATCCTTCCACACAGCCTCCCACCCCCTCACCCGGCTCTCCTTGCCCTTTTTTGCAGATGGCAGTGGCAGCACCATGATGCAAACCAAGACCTTCTCCTCCTCCTCATCCAAGAAGATGGGCAGGTGAGCACACGCACCCACTCGCAGACCACAGAGGAGTCAGTGCCACAGGGGAGCTCACTGTGTACCCATTCTGCAGAGGGGTAGACTGAGATGCTAGGAGGTGATAGGCATACAGCCAAGGAGGGGCAAAGTGAGAGACCACTCCTGCTCGCTTTGTGAGCTCACTTAATTCCTCAGCCACACCATGGGGAGGTGGATGCTCCGGGAGACCCCCACTTGCTTGGGGTCTCACAGCTCTGAGTGGCAGCAATAGCACTGAACCTGTAGAGCAGCCTGCCTGCCACAATGAGCTGCCTGATGGCACTGCCACTTCCCAGTGTCTGCAAAGCACGTCCTAGGTCACAGAGCACCTTTACTCCTCAGCCCCATGAGAGAGGGGTACACTCCATGTTACAGAGGATGCTGGGGCTGGCAGAAAGCAAGGACAGGATCTGAATCCAGGCTGAGAACCAGAGGGGTCCAGGGACTCTGAGTCAGAGAGACCTTGTTCAAGTTCAAGTTCTGCCCCCCGTGTCCTATGAAATCTTAGGCAAGTTCTGCTAGGGGCCTCAGTTTCCTCATCTTTAGTGGAAATGGTAAGAGTCCCTCCCTCTTCTTATGAAGTTTAAAATGGCACACAAGAAAGGCTCAGCAGACATGAACTATTATTATTATTATTATTACCATTAATATTATTATACTGGTCATTGTTTTTATTAGTTCATAGTGCCCAGAAGCTGAACTCACCTGTAACTTGATGATACGGTGAGGCTTCTCAGAAAACTCCCCAGTGGGTGGGAGGGGGCCAAGCCTGATGAAAACCTTTCTGGCATTTGAGCCTTGGTGTACTTCTCTGTAAATAGGTGTGATGAGGAAGTCTCCCTTGCTGGCTGGCCTCAGGGGTAGTGGAGATACTGGCAAGTGGTGGCCAAGGTTGGGGAGCATCCCTCCTCCACCGGCCTAAGAGTCACCTTCCCATCCGGTAGCATCTTCGACCGCGAGGACCAGGCCAGCCCGCGGCCCGGCAGCCTGGCGGCGCTGGAGAAACGCCAGGCGGAGAAGAAGAAAGAGCTGATGAAGGCGCAGAGTCTGCCCAAGACCTCAGCCTCTCAGGCGCGCAAGGCCATGATCGAGAAGCTGGAGAAGGAGGGCGCTGCCGGGTGAGCGGCAGAAGGCGGGGCTGGGCATTGAGGGGCGGGGTTTGATGGCGGCAGAGGGCGGGGCTTGTGTGGCGGTGGGCGGGGCCATAGGCAGGAAGAGGGCGGCTTGATCTGTGCTGGGAAGGGTCTGAAGGTCTCGGAAGGCGTGGCCTGGGGTCCGTGGTCTGGGCCGACTGCAGGCTGAGCCCCCTGACCTGGTCCTCACCCACCCCCACAGCAGCCCCGGCGGACCCCGCACAGCTGTGCAGCGCTCCACCAGTTTCGGGGTCCCCAACGCCAACAGCATCAAGCAGATGTTGTTGGACTGGTGCCGAGCCAAGACGCGTGGCTACGAGGTGAGCCCTAGGACACCAGGTGGCCCAGTGGCCTCCCCAGACCCCAGCTCAGCATCTCCTTGGCAAAACTCCTTTCCATTCCCCTGTACACTTGACAGCCACCGTGTGGCCCCACAGGGAACGTGGAAAGCCTTATTCTGGGATGAGCTCAAAGAGGACACATGACATGCCCGAGATTCCAGAATAAGTGATTAAGTGACAGGGCCTAATGAGGGCCCCCTGGGTGGTGGGCACTGTTCAAGGCCAGACCCCACTCTTGGAATCCCCTCCTTGTTGCTTTGTGGGGGGCACTGGGTAAGTTTCTATAAATGAAGGAAGGTGTGATGGGCATGACCACGGCCATGGCTGGGTGGTGTTGGGCTTCTCGGTAGCTCTGTCCCCCTGAATCTTAGCTGTACAAGTGGACAGACCGAGTTGGAGGAGGCTCGTGTCCTTACCGCGCACTCACTGTGTGGCCGTGAGCAAGCCCCAGGGCTTCTCTGTGTCCAGCTGCCATAGGTGTGGAATGCCAAAGCACTGGGGGGTCGAGGGCATAGGGGAGCTGCCCCCCGGGGTCCTGACCAGTCCTTCTGCCACCCATAGCACGTGGACATTCAGAACTTCTCCTCGAGCTGGAGTGATGGGATGGCCTTCTGCGCCCTGGTGCACAACTTCTTCCCTGAGGCCTTTGACTATGGGCAGCTTAGCCCTCAAAACCGGCGCCAGAACTTCGAGGTGGCTTTCTCGTCTGCTGAGTAAGTGTGGGCCCCAGCCCTGTTGATGTCGCTGGGCATCTGGGGCTAGGCATCAGGGCCAGGCCCTGTTGTCCTGAGACCCGCTGAAGCCAGCCAGCCACACTGTCAGTCAGCAGCTGAGATCCCCCTTCCCCAGAGAGTCCCCGTCCTTCTCCACCCCTGCCCACCTGATGCTGAGCGTGCCAGGTGCCCGCCGGAACGAAGGAGCCGCAGGCCCGCCCACCAACCTGGGCCGAGGCCCACCAGGTGGCCCTGTCCATACCCCCTCCGTCTTCCTTCTGCCCCCTCTCCCTCTCTCTCTCCCTTTCTGTGTCCTGCTCTCCTCCCACTAGCACCAGAGCTTCCTGCTCCCACGGGATCCCGGCTGGAGATTCCAAAAGGAGGCTCCTGGCCCGGGCACCGTGCCCGCCCAGCCTATATAGGTGCTGCCAGAGGCTTATATAGGACATCAGCAAGCCCTCCACTTTGGAATCATTGCCCCATCTGCTCACCTCACCCTCAGCACCCTCCTCCGTCTGTCTTTCCTCTCCCCTCCTCTTTCTGGTTCCCCCAGATTTCTTCCTCCTCCTCCCCCCACCTCCTCTCACGCCTCCCTCACCCCCCCTCCCTGGGGCACAGCCCTCCTCTCCAACCTTGGCGCCAACGCCATTGCCCCCCACCCCGCATTCCCGCTTGCCCCAAGAGTTCTCTGCACCTGTGACTGGTTTGGCCCCCACCCCTGTCTGCATTGCACACCATTAGTGACGGTAGCGAGCAGCACGTCCACAGTGGGGAGGGGGCATGCGGGGGGCTGGCAGATCGCAGCACTGGGAACGTAACTGAACTCATGTCTCTGTGTGTGTACGTGTGTGTCTCTCTTCTCCTCCCCTCTCTCTTCTCTGCCTCTTCCCTTTCTTATCTGCCTGGGCCCTGGCCCCCTGCCCCCCTGCCCCTTCCCGGCCCCCTACCCTCCCCAGGACCCATGCGGACTGCCCGCAGCTCCTGGATACAGAGGACATGGTGCGGCTTCGAGAGCCTGACTGGAAGTGCGTGTACACGTACATCCAGGAGTTCTACCGCTGTCTGGTCCAGAAGGGGCTGGTAAAAACCAAAAAGTCCTAACCCCTGCTTGGGGCCCCACGGTGAGAAATGCCGCCTCTCCCACCTGCCCCGCTTCACCGGAATCTGCTCAGCAGGGCACACAGAGAGGGGCCCAGGAGGTGGATGGGGGAAGCAGGGGAACCCTTAGAAAAGCCACAGGAACAAGACACGGCCCTGTGTCCTGTTGGTTCAGGGCCTAGCAGGTGGCACCATTCTCAGTGGGCAGTGCTGACTCAGGTGAGCAGGACTGGGATGGGGGAAGCCCAGGGGAGGCACCTGACCCAGGCTGCAGGTCTGGGACTATCTGAAATAAATGCAGACTGAGCTGGGAGCTGAACAAGTCCAGGCTAAAGGAGGGAGAGGGAGTTCCAGGCAAAGGGATCAGCCTATGCACAGGACCAGGAAGAGAGAGGTGGGGAGCGTGGCACACCCAGGAAGGGAAGGAACTTGAGTCTGGGTGTGAGGGAGGAATGGGCCGCAGGCAGGAGTTTGAACTTCCTCCTGAGGACAGCAGGAGTCGTAAAATGTTTCCAAACAGAGGAGGGATGGATGTGGTCAGGTTAGCATTCCAGAACAATCCTTGGATGAGGCCTGCATGAGAGATGGGATGCACTAGATGGCTGGAACAAGCTTAAGAAGTAGAGGGACAGGCTTCCTGATACACCTGGTTTGGGGAGGGAGGAGGAGAGTCAGGAAGGCTCCCAGGTTTCCAGTTTGGGGACTGGAGAGTTGGTGGTGCCATACTTTAAAGTGAAGCGATCAGAAGAGGGGCCAGTTCAACACAAAGATGTTTCTGGTTGGGGATTCTGGATCCCCAAGCCAGTTGTGGCATTTCCTCTCTGGTCACCTCAGCTCAGGGCCACAGTAGAGAATTCACATCCTGAACTAACAGCCCCATTACAGACAAGAGGCTCGGAGAGGGTAAGAGGTAGGCTCAGGGTTTCCCAGGGGTGGATGGGGGGGTAGGTCAGAGTTGAGGCCTGAAACTGGGACTCCAGACTCCCCACTTAGTGGCTCTTTTCTTGCCCCATCATTGTTTTCCCACCCATGTTACAGAGAGGATTAAAAATAGAGGTCCAGAGGGAGCGAGGGGATTGCCCAAAGTAGTGTGAGTCACACAGCTAGCTGGGGGTGCAGTCGGATGCCCCTCAGGCCTGGCACCCTTGCAGGGGGCAGCCCACATGTGCACACATATATTCAGAGGAGCAGTGCAGGTGAGGGAAGGATGGGCTTGGTGCTGTCTCCAGGTCATATATGGACTTCGGAGCTGCCGGCCAGCAGGCTGGCCTGGAGGGAGAGGGGCCCAGCTGAGCCCTGATCCAGTTGGAAAGTGTGACTCAACCATGTTGTTCAAGTTGCCTGGTGTTTGGCCTGTCACTGGGGCAGCCCGAGTCCTGAGCCCTGAGCCCTGAGCCCCAGGGTAAACAATGTCTTTATAAGGTCTCCAGGGAAGGCACCAGGGGAGGGAGGGAGCTCTAGGTTGGGGAGGGAGGCCGGGATCCCCGGGAAGATAGCCACAGCTAGAAGCTTCAGAGAGAGGCTGCCTCTGTACCATGCTACAGCTGGGAAACAAGCCCAGTATGGGGTAGGATGACCCCAAGGGCACATAGCACATCAGCAGCAGAGCCAGGAACCTCTGTGTGCTTCCAAAGTCTCAAATGAGATAGGGAATGACTGGGTTATAAAGAGGGGGAAACCGAGTCACAGAACAGGGCCTTATCTAGCATCCACAGCTGGCCGAGGGTAGAAGAACCTGGACTGAAACAGAGGTTTTTTGCTTCCCAGCCTCTGTCCTGGAGGGAGTCCAGGTGAGCTGGGAGTAGGCCCAGCCCTACCACAGTCCCGGGTTTGACCATGAAGGCCCAAGACAGGAGGTGGTCTTGGGCTCTCAGGTGTCTTGGGAATAGGAGTGATTCTTGCCTGTATGCCTTCCCTGCCAAAGGAAACTCGTTCGACATTGACTGAGCATTTACTAAGTGCCAGGCATGGCAGATGGGAGAGAGCAATCAGGGAGCCAGGAGAGAGGTCTTGCTCTGGGACAGGAGGGGAAAAGGAACCAGAGAGCACACGCCAGCTTTAGAGCTCTGGGGCTGTCAGTTGCTTAGTTGCAACTCACTCACTCCAGAGTGGGGAAAGGGCTCCTGCAGTGGGGAAGAGGGGGATCCAGGCTGGTGCCAACACCCAGGCCTGGGGGCCTGGGTCCCATGAGGCCCAGCTCTGCACATACTAAGCTATGGGGCTTGAAACAGCACCTCTGCTCTGTGACTCAGTTTCCCTGTAAAGTGCAGGGAGTTTATCTGTAAAGTGCAGCTAGCACTCTGAAGGATGGTCAGAGAGGTGGTCCCATCCCTCAGCACGGTATAGATGGTCTAGCTGGTATTGGCTGGGATCTTCATCTGCCTTCCCTGCTCTACTCAAGGCAGGTGATAGGGTTAATGAACCGCCCTACCCCCCCGCCCACACACACACACTCCCTGGCATCTCTCTGCAGCAGCAAAGCTGTGTGTCCCTTGTCCCCTCCACTTCCCCAAGGAAGGGAGTGCAGGGGTGTTCCTGGGACTCTGGGCAGGAAGTACAGGTCAGGCAGCTAGCAGATAATCATGGGGGACCAGAGGGTCACTGGGGGCCATGGAGAAATATTTACCAATGGTGAAGCTCCTCAGGCTGCAACAGCCCAGCTGAGAGGCCTGTGCCAACTGGAGTGTGACAGCGAGAGTGAGCAGAAGGTGGCCCTCCAGGGAGAACGTGGGCGGGATCTGGAGCCAGACCCTCCCCAGGGCTGGGGGAAACACAGATCCAGGACCTCCCTGATTGCAATGGGCACTCTTCTCTCCCCATCTCCATCTCCACCGGCCTAGCTCTGCTCCCCGACAGGGGTGCCTGTGGGCTTGGGTGAGTGCGGCCAGGGGCTTCCTGCCTTCCTGGAATGCTTTTCCCCCAATCGATGAGGAGTCTGGAGTTTATAAAAGACCCGCAGGCCAGGGCAATGAAAAGACCTTGGGGTAGAGGGCAGCCGCAAGAGGCGAGGCCAGCGCTGACAGCCACCCCCCTGCCCCCTCCCCGCAGGATGCTAGTGGACTGCGTGCCCCTGGTGGAGGTGGAGGACATGATGATCATGGGCAAGAAGCCTGACCCCAAGTGCGTCTTCACTTATGTACAGTCGCTCTACAACCACCTGCGGCGCCACGAGCTGCGCCTGCGCGGCAAGAATGTCTAGCCTCCCCGTCCGCACGGCCCGCCCGCGGCAAGCTGCCGCCCCCACCTTCCGGGCACCGTTCCTCCTTGTGCGCCTGCCCACCGCCGCCCTGTCTGTCGCGACACCCTCCCCCGCACACGCAGCGTTTTGATAAATTATTGGTTTTCAATGATCCTGACTCCTTTCTGCCTCGCGGGGGCTGGGGGGATTTGAATAAAAGGCAGCCCGCAGTGTCTCCAACTCCAGCAGCCAGGCAATTGGCGATGCGAGGTCCCCCGGGGGGATTTGAGAGACTCCCATTCCGACCGCTCACCCCACTGGCCCGGAGCAAGGAAGGAGTCGAGCCTCAATTAAGGCAGAAGGGATTTAGTGGAGCTGGGGATGGAAGAAAGCGGGTTGGGAGGAACCTCCCCAATCCCATTCCTGCAGGCTCGGGGACGGGCGTCGGCCCTCAGCAAAGGAGCTATTCCCGGGATGCTGAGCGCTTCATTCTGTCTCCGGGACTCAGGCAGGGTGGTCCTAGCTCCGCCGCGTCCCCGGACCTACAGGTCGGCGCGGTCCGAAGCTCCCTCGGAGGACCTGGCGGGCGCCCACAGGTACTCCGGGGGCACTTGCGCGTCGGGCGCCGCCTTGCGGTAGAAGCCGAGCTCCTGCACCAGCGCGTTGATCTCTTCGCGGGTCATTTCGCTGAGCGGGATGCGCTGAGGCGGAGGAGGGGCGGGGTCAGCGCGCCGGGCCCCGCCTCTAGTCCCGCCCCCCCCAACCCCGCCCCCGTCCACCACCCTCGGCCTCACCTCCAGTTCTTCATAGCGGCGGCCCAGCAGCACGAGCTCCGGGTCGGCCCCAGGGAGGTGTTTCATCACCAGGTTGTGGCTGGAGGCGGTGTTAAGGTGGGTGGCGCTGTGCTGATGCGGACAGTACTGCCTCGTTTGCTGGGCGCTCACTCTGCACCCGGGAGGGGCCGGGATCTCCATTTACGCGTGAGAAAATTAGGGTTCAAAGACGTAAAGGGCCCTCCTCTCTGTGGCAGTCATCCCTAGGCAATCCTTCTTGCCGACCCGGCATGAAGACCACCTCAGAGTCCCCTGGGCAGTCACTACCAATCAATTCCACTTGTCAGTCGAAAATCATTTGCCATCCCTGTCTGTGCAGCTGAGCGGAAGGAGATCCCTCCTGGTGCCCTCCCATTTCCCCTTCCTCAGAACAGGAGAAGGATACTAGAAGGGAATGTCCTGCGTGACGAAAGCCTTCACCTGGGGAGGAACCAGAGCATTAGAGATCATGGTCCCAACTCCCACCCACCCCCAGATACAGACAGGACACTGACGCCCACTGAGGTTCTACAGCAAATCGGGTGCAGGCTCCTGACTACCAGCCCAGAGATCCTCCCCCTGCCCTAATAATTGGGACCACGTTGCCCACTCCCCAAGAGGCTCAGGGGGGACACAGCTGGGGACCCATTCCTTCAAACTCACCTCCTTTAGGCGATTTAGCTGTCATCCCCCACAGGTCTGGAGGGGGACAAAATGGGATAGGTCAGGAGTCCATCACATCTACCCCAACCACACCCTCAAAACCGTTTCATCCTCATCCCTGAATTGGGTCAGACTGTGAGTTATCCCTGAACAGCAATTCCCAAGGTGTGTAGGAGATGGAAGTCCCTTGTGGGCAGAAGGGGGAACTCTGTACTGGTGGGGAAACTCTGGCCTAGAGACACCAGGGGAAAGGAGTAAGGCCAGAGACTTACAGGGTGCTTTCCTGCCTTGGGGCTCTTGCCTGATTATCCTAGTGACTGTCGACTCACTCCCAATGCCCAGGAGAAATGATCACTCTGCTCCTCTCAGGCAGTAGAGACCTGGGCCTGGCCTTTGACCCCTGAAATCTCAGGATGGAGGCAGACCAGAAGGAAACAGCTCAGAAATGCCCTGGGGGCCCCCATTAGAGACATCTGCCATCTGGTCCCTACCCCATTGCAGGCAGAGCTGGCCCTGCCTGCCACCTGGGGCCCAGCCCCACAGACCATCTGGTTGCTTCCCTGGAATAGCAGGATGGGAGGGCACCTCCCTGCATTCCCCGAGAGGAAACCACCTCCCAGCAGGAGCCCAGACCCTAGGATCACCCATTCCAGGTCTCTTTCATTCTATCCCTTTTTGTTAGATAGAAAAACTAAGGGTCAGGTCCTGTTGCGGTGACTCATGTCAGTAATCCTGGCATTCTGGGAGGCTGAGGTGGGAGGATCGCTTGAGGTCAGGAGTTCAGAAAACCAAGGCTCAGAGAGGGGCTGTGATGGTCAAAGTCGCGGAGCAAGCCAGGGACTCCAGAATAGAATTTCCTGGCAGTGGGAGAGGATGGGTAGCTCCTACCAAGTAGATGTTGATAATCGAGTTACCAACTTGGTTCTCTTTCCAAGTTGGCCCCCTTCTCTGGCTCCTGCGTGATGAGGGGAGACACCCAGAAAGTCTTCTCTCCCCCAGGAGAAGGAAGAGAGACTCTCTGGAGCTCCAAGCCCTAGAACTGGGGTGGGAGAGGAATTCCAGGAAAACACGGAGTGATTTGGGGATGAGAAGTTGGGCTCGAAGGGACAGGGTTGGGAGAGTCATAGGCCAGGACAAGAGATAGGAGACTAGGCCAATGTGTCTGGGGAACCGCTGTCATGCTGGGAGCTGGGGAACGGTTTGGAGTTCCAGGCCGCAAGGTCGGGTGTCTCAGGCTTTCACGGTGGGTGTTGGGGCAATCTGAGGCTGGGGTGTGGGAAGGATGATTCTGGTGCCAGAGGAAAGAGGGGAGATCGGGATCAGGGTGGCCCTGAGGCCGGAGCAGGCGGTGGTCCCACGGCTATGAGGCCACGGCGCTGGAGGCCGGCGCACTTACCTCTACCCGAGCCCGGGCCAAGCCTTGCAGACGGTTCCAGTCCGGCCGATAAGTGGTGGCGGCTGTGGCCGAGGCCACAAGCGCCGCGAAGAGCAGCAGCAGCGGCGGCGGAGGCAACAGGAGGCTCATCAGACCAGCCGAAGAAGATGCGCAAACGGGAGGAGAACCTCCGGGTCGCTGCGCCACGTCTGGGCCCGCAGGCTGGCCCCGCCCCCGCCAGAGGCCCCGCCCTGCCAGAGGCCACGCCCGAGCGCGGTCTCCGCCCCGGGCTCGCGCGGTTGCCTCCCGTTCGCTCCGGGCCGGGTCCCAACTCCTCTCCGGCGCCCGGGCCTTCACTGCCCCAGACCAGGGAGGGCCCACGCTCCTTCCGCCGATCGGGAGTGTGGACACTCCCGCAGGATGCGGCCGGACAGCGCCATCTGTCGCCGGCAAGGGGTGCAGGCAGGACGCTGACGGACACGGGAGTTTCTGGGCCAGACCCTCCACTTTTAAGATAGGGAAAGAGAGACGGGGGAATCATGGTTTGTGGTTTTTTATTTCTTTGGACGAAATTCCAAGCAAAGTTTCGATTCTCCATAACGCGCACTGTGGTGATGCAATATGACCTGCTCCGTAGGGGGGTGGCAGGACACAGGGGTTCATGCACGTAAGGCTCATTAGAACAGTACCTGGTGCGCTCTCCCTTCCTTACCTCGTAAAGGTTCCGTGAACTCGTTTTGCAGGTTAGGAAACAGACTCGGAAAGGTGAAATGATTAAGCTGTGCCTCTGGGATTTGAACCCAAGATGTACCTGTGCTCATCTCGCCACAGCAAAGATAACCATCTCAGGATGCCACGCCCCCTCCTCGTGAGTCCTGGGCAAACGCTGCAAGTCCCTCACTGCGCTCTTTCCCGCTGAATCTGGACACTCCTTCTCAACATCGAGCTGAGACTGCAGTATGACTGTCGTGGCGCCTAGGAATTTTTGCCTTCCTGGGCTCCTTTTTCCATTTAAAATATATGTATTAAAAATTAGGGCGGGAGCGGTGGCTCACGCCTGTAATCCTAGCACTTTGGGAGGCCGAGGTGGGAGGATTGCTTGAGGTCAGGAGTTCAAGACCAGCCTGAGCAAAAGCGAGACCACATCTCTACTAAAAATAAAAAAAATTAGCAGGGTGTCATGGCGCACTCGTAGTCCCAGCTACTCAGGAGGCAGAAGAATCGCTTGAATCCAGGAGTTTGAGGTTGCAGTGAGCTATGACGATGCCATTGCACTCTAGCCAGGGTGACAGAACGAGACCCTGTCTTAAAAAAAAAAAAAAAAAGATTTTGCAACTGATTTCGTAAAAAGGTGAATATAACTTAGGCTGGGTTCATTATCATATTATTATTATATGTTTTCCTTCCAATTTTAAAAGATAATAAGGTCAAAACATTTTCATGGACCGCTAAAAGTATCACGAGCCCTAGACACAGAGCCTACTGTGCCTAATGTAGAAATCAGGTCTGCATTGAGTCCTTTGCTTGCAGCCTGCTACCTCCCCTTCACTTCTTGATTATAAAGATATAAAAATAACAGGCCAGGCCAAGGTGGGAGGATTGCTTGAGCTCAGGAGTTTGAGACCAGCCTGAGCAAGAGCGAGACCCCAGCTCTACTAAAAAAAAAAAAGGAAAGAAAGAAAAATTAGCTGGGTGACTAAATATAGAAAAAAAAAAATCCCCTACTTGGAAAGCTGAGGCAGGAGGATCGCCTGAGCCCAGGAATTTGAGGTTGCAGTGAGCTAGGCTGACACCCCAGCACTCTAGCTCAGGCAACAGAGCAAGACTCTATCCCCCCAAAAAAGGGGGAAAAAAAGATATAAAAATAACAGGCTTAGAGCCGTTATTAAATATCTGTTTTTTATAAACACATGACATTATAAATATTAATGTAATTGGTCCTGTCTAGACTGTTGACACCATAGACTATCTCTAACACTCTATTTACTGCTGTGGAAATTTGAATTCACCCAAGATTTCTGAAGGGCAATCGACTCAATAAATGAAAAATCAAAACCCTAAAAATGTTTGATCAGTAAGTAATCTCATGTCTCAGAATTTGCCCCAAAGTAATCATCAGAGAGGGGACCAATTGTTAGGTCAGGGTTGTTTATCAGAACACTGTTTACTGTGATGAAGAACTGAAAACACAACTTAAGCATGTCATGGCAGGAGATGAGTTAAACAAATGAGGGCACCTCCATAGGATGGACAACCACGCAATTGTTAAAAATGATGTAGCATAGTGTTGCATGACATAGTTATGGTATTAAAAATGGGGGAAAAGCCATACAACAGTAATATAGTAATATCAGTTGGGAGTTGTGATATTCTGGGCTGCAAATCACACTAACTCCAACTTAAATTGGCTTAAACAATAGAAGGAATCGTTGGCTCAAATAATTTAAAAAGTCCAATGGCAGGCAGGGCTTCAGGTGAGGTTTGATCCAGTTGATGAGGTCACCAAGACCTGATCTCTCTCTATTCTGCTTTCCATAGTGTCAGCTTATCCTTAAGCCAATTACCCTCATGGTGTCAAGATGGCTGCCAACAGTAACAAGAGCCATAATCTTCTTGGTTCACATCTAATGGAGAGGAAATCATCTTTTGCAGTAACTTCCTCAGGAGAGAAAAAACAAGCTTTCTTTCCCAAAAATCTTCAGCAAAAATATCCTCATATCTCGCTAGTCCACTTGTGATTTAATCGTGTGCAGGGGTAGGGGTGGGGTGGGCGGATGGAAATTGCTTATTGGCTTAACCAATTGGGACCCATTCCTAAAGCTGTGGGTTGGGTCCATCATGTTCCAGTCCTTGTTAAGAAGGAGAATGTTCTGGAATGGACATTGCAGGGGCAACACAGTAGCCAAACAATTTTATAAAATATGCATATATAAATATATATGCCTAGACTCCCCCAGAAAAAAACCTGGAAGGAAATAATCCAAAAAGCCAAATGGTCCTCTCTTGCTGGGTGAAATTATAGGTGAAATTTTTTTCTCTTTTACACTTTTTTTCTGTATTTTATATCAGAAGCATGTGTTACCTAAATGCAAATAGTAAATTTTGTTTACAAAAATAATGGGACATATCCCACTGTTTTCCTCCACTGCAATCCCTTCCCCAGCAAAGGCCCCAGTGTGACTGAAGCCAGAGGCCCCACGGAGCCTTTGGTTTTTCTGCTGACAGAGCCAAACCCCAGTGCCCCATGGGCCCTTGTTGTCCGCTGGACAGATGCCACCAAACCACTCTCATTGCATTAACCTGAATGCCGCGGCCTGTAGGGGCCACAGCTTGGGTTTATGAGGGTTGATCAACCAGCCAGTGGAAACAGCGGTGGAGACAGTGGCCACAATAATAACAGGAACATTCTGACATCAGCAGCATGGGGGGCCCCAGATCTCCCAGGACAGATCTCTGCTCGTAATCCATACCCCTTATGTGGCAGCATGTAATGTAGGCCAGCAGCCTTCTTAGGGTGGAGCTGGAGTTAGGGTTTAGCGTGTGATGGGATCAGGCTCAGATAGGTTCAGTGTCAGGTTTAGGACCAAGTCTAGGGCTAGAGTCAGGGCCCAGTCAATGAGTAGGCTTAGTCTGTAACCAGGATCAAGGCTCAGTATGTGACCAGGGTCATGGCTCAGTCAATGTCTTAACTCAGGGCTCAGCCTTTGACCAGATTCAAGGCACAGCCTGAGGTCAAGGCTTGGTGTGTGACCAGAGTTGTGTGACCCAGGATCATAATTCAGTTTGAGATCAGGGTTCAATCAACGATTAGGTTCAGGGCTCAGTCTGTGACCAAGATCAGGGTTCAGTCTTCCACCAGAGTCAGGTTCAGTCTAAAACAAGGGTCATTCCGGACTGGGGCTAGAATTCAGTCTGTGACTAGGGCTCAGTCTTAGACTAGGATAAGGGCTCAATCTGGGTCCAAAACCAGGGTCTCAAGTTGGTTTCATCCTTAGTCAGACTTCGATCAGGGTTCCGTATGTGTCTAGAGTCAAGGCTCAATCTAGAGCTGGAGTGGATGTTCAGTCTTGACATGAGATTAGAGCTCAGTTAACCCTACCAAGAGTAGGGCTCAAGTTGGATCTGGGATCAGGGCCATGCCTGGGGCTTAGTCTGGCCTTTGTTCTGAGCTCCAATAAAGAAGTTTCTGGAGACATGCGAGCCCAGCACAGGTCAGTTTGCAAGAAACGAGAGCCCCCAGGCAAGCTCGGCAGGGTCTGATCGCTGCAGTAAGCTTCCTCTTGCCTGCGGAGTCCGGATGTCCTAGAGCCTTCTAACCTACATGGCTCTGCTGCTCGAGATCCCCTCGCACCAGAATAAAAATAGCCACTCACTTCAGAGCAGCTGACAGCGGGTGCTGGGCTGCCTGGGAGGAGGGGGAGCAGAGGAGAGGGAGGAGGGACGCCTGAGCTCAGCTCCAGCTGTGTGACCTTGGGAAAGTCATTCCTCCTCCTCCTCCTCAAGCCCATTTCCTGAGTGGCAGAATGAGGGGTGAGGATGACACCTGCCTCAGAGGGTGGCTCCAGTGACATAACTTGTGGCACTTGTTACCAAAAAGAAACCCTGGACGCCAGGCATGGTGGCATGTGCCTGAAGTCCAGCCACTTGGGAGGCTGAGGCAGGAGAATCCTTTGAGCCCAGGTGTTCGAGGCTGCAGTGAGCTATGATCACGCCACTGCACTCCAGCCTGGATGACAGAGTGAGACCCCATCTCTTAAAAAAAAAAAAAGACAGGAGGAGAAGAAACACTCCTTCGTGCCCTGTAAACTTCGCCTTAGAGAAGCCCTCCCTGATGTGCCCCTGGAAGGTAGAGAGAGGAAGAGGAGGAGGAAAGAGAAAGGTGAAAGATTTCTCTTCCTTCCCAGCTCAGGGCATGTTTACGCTGAACCAAAGAGCCAGAGTAATGTGGGCGAATGTCCACATTTTGCGTCCTTTCCCAGCCCAAACCTTCCACATCCCATACTTTGCACCTGCAGTTCTCTCTGCTTCCCAAGGCATTACTCCTCTTCGATTTGGCAGTACGGACTCTCTTTGCAAGAAGGGGTTCAGTGGTCACCTCCTCTGTAGGGGGAGTTACCCGCTAGCTCTCCAGGAGCCCCATGCTCTGTCCTCTACTGGCTGTGTAATCCCTGGGCCTCAGTTTCTTCCTCTGTCAAATGGGGGCTTTATTACCAACCTCACAGGGTTACCATGGACAGTAACTAGGATGCTCTGTCGACCACCAGCGTCCTCTCTTCCTTTCCCTGACCCCAAGAGCCGGAAGGATAGCACCGAGAGTTTCCAGGAGGGAGCTAGATGAGCTGCACCCTCTGCCTCAGTACACTGCCCTGCCTCCCCCCCAAGGGAGGGAAGAGAGGGAGCCAGAAGGGGCCCCCGGAGACAGCTGTCTCCAGGGGGGTGGTTCTCCCTGGCAGCTGCCCCCGGCCTGCCGCCCTGAGCCCCACAGCCTGTTATCAACCTCCTTAGTCATCACACCAGGATGCAAATATAGCTCCTAACTTCTCCCTTCTCAGCTGGGGTCCGCCTCCCCAGCCCCCTTCCCCTGGCAAAGCCAGGCCTGGGTCTCAGAACCCCTTCCTTTTCCTCCCAGGAATACAAGCACTCTCAGCCTCAGTTTCAGCATCCATTAAATGGGCAGGCTGAAACAGATAATGATGATGATGAAGATGATGATGGTGATGATGTTAACTACAAAGCAGACACCTTTACTGAGAGTTTGCTGTGCCAGACTCTGTGCTAAACTCTTCATTTATAGGATCACATGTAATCTTCACAGCAAACTTAGGAGGTATCTGCTGTTTTTATCTCCCTTGCACAAATCAGGAATCTGAAGGACCTCCCCGAGTAAGTCAATGCAGGGCTGGAAACAAAGTCGCCTGCAGGGGCTGAGCTCAGGGACGAGGGGGATGGAAAATCCTGGCTTTGCCCTTCTGGGGTGGAGGAGCCCTCTGCATACTCATTTGCATGACGTTTGCCTGGCTTCCAAAGGGCATTGATGTCTCTGTCCCTGCCCTAGATGGCTGAGCCCTAGGACTGGTCCCAGGGGCCCGGATCTGCCCCTGTCCCTTCCAGGATTGCATCAGAAGTTGGGTACTCTTGGGAACCTCGGTTTTCTCATTTGTAAAATAGGAGTGAGAGGGCTGGACAGGGTGAGTTCAAATTTTTCTTTCCTCTCCGGTGACCTGAGCACCAGCACCACGTCCACTGTCACATCCTCCCTCACCGCCACCCCCCCCTTCACCTCCAACTCCACCACCACCTCTTCCACTAACACGACACCCCCACCGTCTCCTCCGCTCCATCTCTCCTCCACTTCTATTTACTGCCACCCTCATCACCATTACCAACATCCCTCCATTCTACTACCTCCACCATCACCATCACCCATACCTGTTGTTACCTCCACCATTGCCACCACCATCGCCTCCACCACCTTCACCACCATGACTCTCAGTCCCCCACGTGCATCCCCATAATTACATACATCAGCACGTCCACCACCACGATCACCTCCCCCGTCACCACTGTCATCATCTCCACCATCGCTGTCCAAAGACCTTTCTACCCCAGCACCCTGAGATGGCCTGAGTCTCTGCCCCTGCAAATCCCAGCCTCACAAAGATGCCGGCCGGAAGACACAGACTAGACCCAGAGACAGCCAAGCAGAGGCGGGAAGCGCATCTGGGAGAGGAGGATGAGGCACCTACCTTCATGTAAGGGACTGCACAGGCTCGTGAAGAAGCAGAGGCGCCTGTTGACCAACAGAGAGCTCTGGACACAGAACTCTGGACATCTTCTGCCTAAACTGGGTGGGATCACTCCTCTCTAAGCAATCCAGAAATTCTGGAGGAACTGGGATTTCAGGGACTGCTTAGCAGATAGGAGTGGGCGTGGAGAGTAGGCAGAAACAGAGAGCCTGCGGCCATCCCTGGCCACATCTGACCCTCATCACTCACTAACTCTTCTAATTCATTTATTCATTCAACAAACACTCCCCTGCGCCTTTTGGGGACCAGGCCCTGTGCTGGGTCCTGGCTACAGGAGTTCCCAGGCCTGCTTTTTTACCTTCTTGCCAGTCTGTCCCCCAACTTCTGGGCCTTTCTCCCCCAAGTTCCCTTCCCCCAGTTACCCCAACTGGCTCGTGCTAATCTTGGGTCTCTGAGTTTCCTCACTGAAACTCAGGAGACCTCCCCAGTCCACTAGGTGACCTTGAGCAAGTCCCCCTCCCAAACCACACTCAGGGAGCACTGGAGGGGGAAAGCTGAGAGAAGCTGGTCTGGGACAAGCCTGGCTGTGGGGACATCTGAGGGCAGCGAGGTGTCTGCAGGCGAGGAGGGGCCGGTGCTGAGGTTGAGACGGGAAAGGCCTGCAGTGGCTGGAGCCTGAGTGTCTGGTTCTGGGACGGGAAGATGGGGGGGGGTGAGGTGGGGAGGGCAGGCACCAAGGCCTGAAAATGGGGCAAGGGTGGGGGCCAAGGCAAGACCTGAGCTGGCAGGGCGTCAGGAAGGTCACAGGATCAGGACGGAAACTTGGTTGTTTCTGAGGCCCTGGAGAGGCTGCTGCCCTCCGAGCCACCTGTCTCTACCTTACCCTCAGGTGTGACGGTGTCCCTCCCTGGAGCGAGGGCTGGCCGGGCCCATGGGCAGGAAGGTAGGGGAAGGCAGACAGCCTCCTCCATGTTGCCAGTCGGGACCTAGGCCACACTGATGGATACGCTCTCTCCACCCCACCCCACCCCAGGGCCGGTCCAGCCTCCGCAGCCAGTTTGAAGAATTCCCAGGGGGTTGGCCACCTTGCCTTGGCCACCTCCAGGCTGCAAAGGGGGAGCCTGTGCCTTTAAATTCTCAGCAGGTTGAAATGGCTGATGACATCACTGGTTCCCGGGAGCGGAGGAGCTGGAGCCAGAGCCCGAGGGAGCCCGGGCTGCCGGGGGCTGCAGACATGGAGGGCCAGAGGAGCGGTGGCAGCAGGAGGCCGGGGACCCGGGCTGGCCTGGGACCCCTGCCCAAACCTCATGGGGCTTTCCAAACTGGGGCATCCTCCAAGGTAAGACCCCCTAAAACCCAGCTCTCCTTTATTCCCTGATCCCTGGTCCCACACCCCCCACACTGCAGGCACCCTGGTGCCCCTGGCTGAGGGGCTGGTACTCTGCCCACCAAGCAGGGGCTGGGTGAAGAGGGCACCCTGCGGGCTGAGGGGACAGTGATGGCATGCCCAGAAAGAGGTGAAGTTAGCCATCTCCAGAAGCCCCCAGGAGAGCCCTGGGCTGGGTGTCAGGGGACCCAGCAGTACTCCAGCTTTGCTGTGTGACCTTGGGCAAGTTGCTTTTCCTCTCTGAGCTGATGCAAAATGAGGGGGCTTGGCTTTGGAGACTAAAACTGTGACATCTGGGATGTCTAAGTTGTTAGTGCTGGAGGCGGTGTGGTGGTTGGGGGGGGAGGGGGCACACAGTGGGACACTTGGAGGCAAGAAGGGTGCCTAAAATGCAGCCTCAAAGAGCTGAGTTTAAGAAGGGAGGTGGAGGCAGAGTTTCAGGTTCTCTGAACTGAGAAGGACACGGGATGGAGACAGAACTGCATCCCTGGAGGCAGGGATGGGGCCACGCTGGGGCAAGTGTAGACCTTCTTCTGCCCTCCTGGGCAAAGGACACTTTATCCTGTCTTCTGGAGACAGGGGACATCAGAAAGAGGATGGATGGGGAAGGGAAAGGAGGTCCCTGCATAGTCGCACTACCCACCCCCTACCTGCCGGACATAAAGGGCCACCTACTTGCCTGTCCTCACAGGTGGGGAGAGGGTGGAGGAGACACAGAGAGATGTGATACCAGGATCACCTTTGAATTGTGGACTTGCTCTGAGTGTTAGAATCACACTTGGTGAGGATGGACTATTCCGTGGGGTGCGACGGAATTCTAGCAAATGTTGGGCTCATAAATGCAAAGCATATGAGACCAAGACACCCCAGAGCATAATGTGGCCAGGAACTGTTCACCCAGTCCCTTTGTTTTACAGACAAGGAAACTGAGGCCCTGGGCAGAAAGGTGCTTGCCTAAGGTCACCTGGAGCCGAGCTTAGAAACTGCATGGCCAGTCTCAGCCTCTAGCTGAGAGCTCTGGGAATGGATGGGAGGACGGACGGGGCTGTGACCAAGAGGCTTGGGATGTTTGGCGGAGGGAACCTAAGGGCACCATGGAGGAGGGGAGAGGTATTTAACAGGAAGTGTCCAGTGTGCCCAGAGTGGGCTCACCTGGGATGTTAGATCAGTAGCCCTTGGCTGGGGGGCAGTGAGAGAGTTGCTCAGGGAAGCTGCCCAGGGTGGGCGGGAGTGGGTGCCAGACAGGAACACAAGGACAGGTTCAGGCTCACACTCTGTCTCATTTGAGTCAGGGTTTCAGTTTCTCCAAATGTGTCCTATCTCCTCTAAGAGAGGATGGATTGGGGTGAGATAATAGGAAGAACTTCCTTGGAAAGACGTGCCCTTTTCCAGCTACATGGGGTCTGCTAGGGTTCTCAGAGTTGAATCCCCTGGTTAGGGTCACTCTGAGTCTTTGACTTGTCTCCTACAAGGTGGACTCAAGTTTTCAGCTCCCAGCAAAAAAGAAGGCAGCCCCAGGACTCTCGGAACCAAGGTTGGCTCTGGCACCTGTAGGTCCACGAGCAGCTATGTCACCTTCTTCAGAGGGGCTGAGGCTGGCTCTAGCATCTCCTCGGCCCATCCTGGCTCCACTGTGTACCCCTGGGGGGCAGAAAACAGCTCCTGCCCACCGCAGCTCCAGCCTGGCTCCCACATCTGTGGGCCAGCTGGTGATGTCTGCCTCGGCTGGACCAAAGCCTCCCCCAGCAACCTCAGGCTCAGTCCTGGCTCCGACATCCCTGGGGCAGCTGGTGATATCTGCCTCAGCTGGCCCAACATCTCCCCCAGCCACTCTGGGGCCCAGTCTGGCCCCAACTTCCAGGGACCAGAAGCAGGTACCACCTGCCGCCGCGGGACCCAAGCCAGCACTGGCAGCCTCAGGCCTGAGCCTGGCCCTGCCTTCTGAGGAGCAGCCCTCACAGCCCCCGTCCAACCCTTCCCCCGTGCCCAGTCCGGTTCTGTCGCCCTCTCAGGAGCAGGCCCTGGCTCCAGCATCCACGGCATCAGCTCTGGCCTCTGTGGGACGGTCGCCAGCTAGACAGAGGGATGCCCCAGCCCCCAGACCTCTCCCTCCTTCTGAGGGGCGTCTGCAGCCTCCAGCACAGGCATCTGGTCCCACGGGCCCCCCATCCTCCATTCAAGCCTCCCTAGACCCCCGGTTCTCCTCCTCTTTCCGAGCCCGGCCTGAGGCCTCCCACAGCAGCCCTGAGGATTCTGTCCTGCCGCAGCCACCCCAGACCCTGCCCTTGGATGTGGGCCAGGGCCCTCCAGAGCCTGGCACCCGCTCCCCTGGACTTCTGTCCCCCACATTCCGGCCGGGGGTCCCCTCAGGCCAGACTGTGCCCCCACCTCTGCCCAAACCACCCCGGTCTCCCAGCCGCTCCCCCAACCGCTCCCCCAACCGCTCTCCCTGTGTCCCCACGGCCCCTGAGATGGCCCTCCCCAGGCTTGGCACCCAGGGTGCAGGGCCTGGCAGGTGCCCGAGTCCCAACCTTCAGGCCCAAGAAGCCCCAGCCCCGGTCACCATTTCCCCTTCTACATCCACCTCGTCGTCCTCTTCCTGGTCAGCTCAGCCTACCTGCAAGAGTGACCCCGGCTTCCGGTGAGGGGGCCTCTCCCAAGAAAGGTTGTTGGGGCTTATATCTGAGACTGCCATTCTTCCAGGGTGGATGGCCTACTCTGCCTCTGTTTGCCTCTCTGAGGAAGAGTCCTTGGGGAGGGGGGTGCTGGGCACACTCTGGGACCCTCAGAAGACAGCATCCCCTCCTAAGGGACTTGCCCCCCCAGCTGATCTCTCCAGGGAGAGTCTGGTAGGTAGGAGAGATGCTGGGCCCCTGTGGGTCCTTCTAAGGGCTGATACCCACACCTGCCTCAGTTTACTTCCCCAGAGAGTTCCCTGAGAAAGGAAGGGTCAGGGTGAGGGAGTGGTGCCCGCAGTAAACCCTTCTGTGCCCCTCCCCACAGGATCACTGTAGTCACATGGAATGTGGGCACCGCCATGCCCCCTGACGATGTCACGTCCCTCCTCCACCTGGGCGGTGGTGATGACAGCCATGGCGCAGACATGATCGCAATAGGGTGAGGATGAGGAGGCAGGGCCTGTGGACCCCCCTCTTGAGCCCCTCTGGCCTCCCAGGCCCTCCACCCATGACAGGGGCTTCTGGGTGCCTCTCGAATCCAACTGCTGCCCCACCTCCACCTCCCCAGGTTGCAGGAAGTGAACTCCATGATCAACAAGCGGCTCAAGGACGCTCTCTTCACGGATCAGTGGAGCGAGCTCTTCATGGATGCGCTGGGGCCCTTCAACTTCGTGCTGGTAACGGCCCTCTCAGCCCCTGGACAGGCGACCCTGCTGGATTGCCTGGCCCCAGCTCTACCCTGACTCACTGTGGGGCCCGCTGGGCCTCTGTTCCTGGGTCCCTGAAATACGAGGATGGAGGAGCAGACCTTAAGCACAGGGGAAAGGAGGGTGGGGTGGGGGTGGGGGTTGTGTCCCATCCCCCCGCCTCCCGTCGCCTCCCCACGCAGGTGAGTTCTGTGAGGATGCAGGGCGTCATCCTGCTGCTGTTCGCCAAGTACTACCACCTGCCGTTCCTGCGGGACGTGCAGACCGACTGCACGCGCACTGGCCTGGGTGGCTACTGGGTGAGCTGGGGAGCGGGGCCCCGGAGAGAATGGGACCTGAAGGTGACCCTAAATTAGTCCCCTGGTCCCCATACATTGGCAAAGTTCCCTCCCCACCCTCCACCCCTTACCCTGCGGCCTGCCCCTTCCCAAGCACTACCAACAGCACATGCTGTGTCTCTGGACCAGGGGCCCTTTTCTGTCCCCACCGCTGAGCCCCAGTGTTCCGCTCCCTTCAAGGGACCCACCCTCTTCCAGCCTCATCCTCCTCATCTGCCCCGCCCAGTGCCTCACCTCCTAGCCTAGGCCCGCCCATGACCCGCCCAACCCTGCCTCCCCAGGGCAACAAGGGTGGCGTGAGCGTGCGCCTGGCGGCCTTCGGGCACATGCTCTGCTTCCTCAACTGCCACTTGCCGGCGCATATGGACAAGGCGGAGCAGCGCAAGGACAACTTCCAGACCATCCTCAGCCTCCAGCAATTCCAGGGCCCCGGTGCACCTGGCATCCTGGATCACGAGTAAGGCCAGGGGCGGGGCCCAAGTGAGCGGGGGCCCAAGTGGGCGGGGTCGTGATGGGGGCTGAGGACCCGCCTGGGTGGGGCTTGCGGAGAGAGGCGGGGGCTATGACGGTGACCTTCCACCCAACTGCTTGCAGGAACACCAGTGCAGGTGACAGTTTGCTGGGGAGTGGCGGAGCTTTATTGAGGGGCAGGGCCTTACAAAGGGTCGGAACCTAATTTCCTCTAGACTGGCCCCTATCCCCCCTGCTCTTTGGCGGACTGGTGGCTCTGGCACTCCCCACCCCAAACCCACTACATTTCTAGAGGCACCAGGGCTACTGGGTTGGATGGGGGCTGGTTGGAAGGATCTGGATTGAGCCCTTCCACCCCATGAATCCATTGATCCCCCTATATGCGAACAGCCTTGTGTTCTGGTTTGGGGACCTCAACTTCCGCATTGAGAGCTACGACCTGCATTTTGTCAAGTTCGCCATTGACAGCGACCAGCTCCATCAGCTCTGGGAGAAGGACCAGGTGGGGGATCCCAGCCCCCACCCCACACTCCCAGGCACTCAAAGCATGTCCCAGGCCACACCTACCTGTACTTTAAGCCATGGTCCTTGCCCTCACCTGCCCTCCCCCTCCCCGGGCACTGCGGAGCCCAGGCTGCTGTCCAGTTCTGCCCCTCTGGACCCCCCACAGCTCAACATGGCCAAGAACACCTGGCCCATCCTGAAGGGCTTTCAGGAGGGGCCCCTCAACTTCGCTCCCACCTTCAAGTTTGATGTGGGTACCAACAAATATGACACCAGGTGAGCTCAGCACTAGGATGGGGTGGGGACACGGGCCAGGGCCTTCTAGAAAAGGGAGACTGTGGGAAGAGGGGAAGGAGGCAGGGCTGGGGGCTGTGCCTTCATCCCCAGCCCCTGGAACTCAGGGTACCCCTGCCCATTGCAGCGCCAAGAAGCGGAAACCAGCCTGGACAGACCGAATCCTGTGGAAGGTAAAGGCTCCGTGTGGGGGACCCAGCCCCTCAGGAAGGGAGAGCCACCGGCTCCAGGTGACCCAGCACAGCTACCGAAGCCACATGGAATACACAGTCAGTGACCACAAGCCTGTGGCTGCCCAGTTTGTCCTGCAGGTGACTTCTGGCCTCATCCTCCCCTCATGACATCCCCAGACCCAACACAGCATCCCGCTGTCCCTTGTACCTGCCCTCAGCAACATCCGTCTGTCATAACAGGGTGGGAGTGGGGGTGGGGTCCCCATTTTCAGATGAGGAAGCTGAGGCCCAGAGACATTGCGTCACTTGCCCAGGATCACACAGCTAGTGCGAGGAAGAGTTAGGATTTGAAACCCAGCCAGTCTGATTTCAGAGCCCATGCCTTTCCCACTAATCAGCAGCTCCCTTCTTCTGAGCAAGATTTAGGGCAACTTGTGTGAAAATTCACATATATAATAAGACCAGCAAAATCCAACCCCATGTAACACTCAAACATATTCATTCATTATTTATTTACAGAGTACTTACTGTCTTGCCATATGCCAGGCATTGTGAGAGTGAGTAGTGGTGGGGGAGTGGAGATATGAAAAATACAAAGCTCGACTTTGCATAGTTACTAGACTTGAGTACTATATTTAGGATTGAGGTCTCCGGTTGCCAAAGTAAAAAGGAGAAATCCTAGAATGTCAGAACCAGACCTGAGAGACCATGGAGTCCAACTCCCTTTTTTTCTGTTGGGGACATCTGAGGCTCCTCATGGTGCAGGCACATGCCCCGAGTCACACACAAGCTCGGCGGCAGCAGAGCGGAAGAGATCCCACCTTTCCAGCCCTGAAATCTAATTCTGGGCTCTCCAAATCTCTTGATCTGGTAAGAGGGAGCCCTGGAAGCCAGAGAATGTTTTTCCTGGTAACTTTGTCATGTGGGCAGTTAGTGAGACATTGGCCTATGTCTTCAGCTGGGAATGGAAATCTGCCCATGCCTGGCGTCCTGTGGCCTCTGGTACAGGGCTTGGGCATGAGGTTTTACCCTCAATCAGGGACCTCACCTTGAAAACCGTACCTTTGGCACCCCACCCTGTCCTTCTCTACTTGTCCTGGACTCTGTTCCTCATAAAACATGACCTGTTGAGTACCTGCTACAGGCCAGGCCCTGTGTAGGCTACTTTACATATGTCATCCCTTTGAATGCCTCCGTAGACCCTGAGATGTCCAAATTCTCCTTCTCGTTTCACTGGTGAGGGAAACTGAGGCTCAGAGAACATAAGTCTGTTATCCAGGGCAACGCAGTCAGAGTAGGGCTCAGCAGGGGTTTTGACCCTGCAAGGCCTTGGAGGGCATTTCCAAGGGCCCACCCTTGCCAGATCCGGCGGTTACAAACACAGGAACAGGGAAAGAATGTGCCAGTTTCTTCTGAAACGGCTTGGCTCAGAGCCTGAAGGAGGGAAACCTGAAACCAGATAAACAGGGGAGGAGACAAAGGTCTGAGGCTGGCACCACCTGAGCCCTTCCGTGTCCACCCTGAGGGACAGAGGTGGAACCAATACTCTGGCCACCTACCACCTCAGCAGCTCCACTCACTTATGTGACCCCCTGGTCAGTCTGGGTTGACCTTGGGGGAAAGATACTCATGGTTGTAATTTCATAGACTGATGACAAGGCAATGATTAGTGGCCCCTTAGCACTTAGACTCAGGTAGGGAAACTGAGTCTGGGGGTGGCTAGGGCCTTGCCTGAGGTCGCACAGGAAGTTAGTGGCAGAGCCTAGAAATGAACTGAGGTCTCCAGGGCCCTTCTTGGAGACTCAAGGGTGTTCAGCTTACCCCAGAATGATCTCCCTCACTAGCATATAGGCAAATCATTTACTGAGCACTTATTGTTACCCTGGGAAGTTTATAGGATGTTTTACAAATGGTATCTCATTGAATGTGCACAAGCCCAAGAGTTAAATAAGAGGCTCTGCGTTTACAGACAAGAGCGCTGGTATTCAGAGAGGCCGAGAACTCACCCAGGGTTGAAAAACCTGTCAATGGCAGAGTCAGGGCCAAGTGCAGGGTCTGGTAGCTTCAAACCTGTGGTCTCACTCACTCCCTAAGGAGGTTATGGGCAGAAGGAGCTCTGAGCTGGGTGGCAGGAAGTTGCCATTTGTCCTAGACCTGTTCTGTCTCAGTTTCCCTGTCTGTGAAGTTGCCTCAAAGGCCCCTTGTCTCAGCCAATTTGCATTGACTCGAGCCCAGGAGTCCTCAGTGTGTGGGATACTAGGGGACCTCTCCTGATGTTGTCCCCCTGCCCCTGCCTTGCCTGGGCAGTTTGCTTTTAGGGACGACATGCCACTGGTGTGGCTGGAGGTGGCAGATGAGTGGGTGCGGCCCGAGCAGGCGGTGGCGAGGTACCGCGTGGAAACAGTGTTTGCCCGCAGCTCCTGGGACTGGATCGGCCTGTACCGGGTGAGAGGGGCAGGGGTGGGCAGCGACTCAGGGAAGGAAGGGGCCTGGAGGAGCAGCTGGACACCACGGTAGAGTCACTGGCTTGTCCAGATTTTGATACCTCGCCCAGAGGCTGCTGGGATAAGGCATTAGGGTCATGATACTGATTCCTCCTGTCCCAGGTGGGTTTCCGCCACTGCAAGGACTATGTGGCTTACGTCTGGGCCAAACATGAAGACGTGGATGGGAATATCTACCAGGTACTTAAAAGGTGGGGGAGAGTCAGAAGTCCCCGTTGCCCTTGGGGTCTCAGGACTCGACTTGGGGGCCCCCTGAGGCGGCCTCCCTGAACCCAACTGTGACCTATACTGCTGGGCCCACCAGGTGACATTCAGTGAGGAATCACTGCCCAAGGGCCATGGAGACTTTATCCTGGGCTACTACAGCCACAACCAGAGCATCCTCATTGGCGTCACTGAACCCTTCCAGGTAAGCAGGCCAGACTGCAGGGTCTGCAGGGGGTGCCAAAAGCCCTTGTTCAAATGCCACAGCCTCTACATTTTGCTCGGTTCCAAGCGGCCTCAGTGGCTGGGTTGGGAAGTGGGGCACCCTGGTGACCAGCATTCCCCCCAGATCTCACTGCCTACCTCGGAGTCGGCCAGCAGCAGCACAGACAGCTCGGGCACCAGCTCGGAGGGTGAGGATGACAGCACTCTGGAGCTGCTCGCACCCAAGTCCCGCAGCCCCAGTCCTGGCAAGTCCAAGGGACACCGTAGCCGCAGCCCAGGACTGGCCCGATTCTCCAGTCTCGCCCTACGGCCCACATCTCGTGAACGCCGTGGTGCCAGCCGTAGCCCCTCACCCCAGAGCCGCCACCTGCCCCGGGTGGCTCCTAATAGGAGCAATGATGGCGGCAGCCGGGGCAGTAGTGAGGAGGGGCCCTCTGGGCTGCCTGGCTCTTGGGCCTTCCAACCAGCTGTGCCTCGAAGCCTGGGCCTGCTGCCTGCCTTGCGCTTAGAGACTGTAGACCCTGGTGGTGGTGGCTCCTGGGGACCTGATCAGGAGGCCCTGACCCCCGACAGCCTATCTTCCAGCCCCCAGGGCCGGCAGGGGCTAGAGGAAGGGGGCCTGGCGCCCTGAGGGCAGAGCAGGCAGATGGGCCCAGGTGGCTCCCACTCTGCCTCAATGTTTCGCAAACCCACCTGCCTCTCTCCTTCTGCCGCTCCAGCTGTGTCTGCACCTGCCACTTTGTCCTGGCCAGGGGTGGCCAACTAGGGTCCCCCAAAACTCAGTCCTGGCACCTCAACTGTGACAATCAGCAAAGCCCTGCCCGGGCCCCCATCTGGGATGGTGTCCCAGTCCTGGAGGTCATCCATTAGGAATTAAATTCTCCAGCCTCTCTGCTGGCTCCTTCCTACCTTGTAAGCAGTCTGGGGGTGGGGGGAATCAGAGGCAGGGACTAAAGAGGTGCGATAGATAATGACAGACTGACATCACCAGGTACCAGCTGTACACATTAGACATGCCATCTTCTTTACTCTGCACCACAACCCTGTGGGTTCCATGCTATTCTTAGACCCATTTCACAAGTGAGCAAACGGAGGCCCCTAAGTGGGTTACATCAGCCTTTCAAGATCAGACACCAAAGCACAGTTCAGCTATATGTTGGAAGGAGCGAATGTTTTCTAGGTGCTAAGTATCATGTATGTGTTGATTCACTTAATTTTCAATCACCCTATGAGGTAGCTCTTGTTTACAACTCCCTTTTTCAGAGGAGGAAACTGAGGCTCAGAGTGGTAGAGGGAGGTCCCTGCCCAAGGCACAGAGGAGAGTTGAATTTAGGTTCAGGGCAGAAAGAGTGGGCCAGGGCTGGGCCAGGAAGCCCACAGCAGCTGTTAAAAGAAGGGGTGCCCCTGGGAAGAGGGGAGCTGGGAAGCCCTCTCCAATGCCCACCCCTATCCTGGATTCAGACACAGATATTTCTATGAAACCCCTAACTCCCCACCTGTTGCCCCAGGCCCGAGAAGCCATGCCGTGGGGCTCCCCTAGGCAGTTCTTGAGACATGTATTGATTTTGCAACATGGACATACATGTGCCTCCCCCGGTACCTCCCGGGCTGCTGCAATAAGTTACCCTCTCCCTGGTCCCGTCTGTACATGAAGTTCCCTGGCAAGGCCCAAGGACATCAGAGTGAACCTCCTCAATACCACACCAGGCACAGAGGGCTTGTGTCACCAGCTCAAGGTTCAGCATTTGGGCCTTGGGCTCCCCCCAGTTCAACCTCCTGGTTGTCCATAAGAGCCTCTGCCATGCTTCAGTCTAACACATGGAGAGGAGGCTGAGACGCCCAGGGCCCAGCAAAGCCACAAGCAAGGTCCAGGCTGGCGCCCAGGAGAGCTGGAACCGAGGTCACTGATTTCAGGATGTCTGCCGCCCATCAGATCTCTGGGATGCCTGGATTAGCTGCAGGCACCGGTCGTAGAATGACACAGGCGTCCCCGGGTGCTCCGAAGGCCACACCTGCCCCTCATCTGTGCCTTTATCCCGGAGCTGGAGTCGTCGCCTCTGCTGAAGCCTCCGCAAATGCAGGGCTGACACCTTGATGGCCCTGAGGTCTCTGGAACAGCTGTGAGGAGAGAAGAGTGGGGCAGATGATGAGGGCTGGCAAGGATCCCACCCTACTCTGCAAACGGGGGGCCGAGGCCAGAGAGGAACAAGGGCTGAGGCTAGAGCCACCAGTGAGGCAGGGAGTCTTGGGTTACAAATAAACTGGGCTGGTACCAGGAAGCCTGGTTTCTGCCACTAGCTCATCTGGGCCTCAGTTTCCTCACCTGTGAAATGGGTAGGTTAGCAAGGGGCTGGCTTTGAGAATCCAAATCCAAACGAGATCGTGGATTAGGAGTAAGAGTTAAGCAAGCGCTTTATTAATACCAGGCATGGCGTGAGCTGTGCGTCACATCATCTCCTTAGAGCCTAAGGCCTTTTTGCAGATAAAGAAATGGAAGCTTGGAGAGGTGAAATCAACTTGTGAAAGTCACCCAGGAGTTAAATGACAGAACCAAGGTACAGCCAACTGCAGAGCTGGCCCCGGGGCACAGTGGGTAGAGGGATGGTGACAATGGAGCTCAGAGGCCCCCTGACCCCTTGCCCTAGCCCCTTGGCCCAGGCACCCAAAGGGAATATAGACTCCCCACCCCTTGGGAAAAGCGCCCCCATCCCTCCTGGCCCTGCCGTTACTTACTCTTGCCTCTCAGAACAGTCCAGCGGAGGGGCCAGCTTGAAGCAGGTCGTGCCCAGCTGCTCCCAAAGCGTGTTGGTGGCCGCAGGTGGACTGTGGAGCCTCAGGAAGCGTGCGAGACTGGGGGCAGAGGCAGGCTCAGGCTGGGCTAGGCTCTGGCCACCCAGGTGCCCTGCCCACTGCCCGGCAGCAGACAGCCCGCCCCCAGGGTCCAAGGGGGCCTCACCGGCGCGTGCAGTTGCAGTGGAAGAGGGGCTCAGGGGCGCAGTTGAACAGCTGGAACTTGGTTTCCTGGGGCCCAATCCGGTGCTCACACTGGTCTAGGCGGCGGAAGCTGCGGCAGGCCCGGCGGGCACCTGGGGGCAGGTGCAGTGGTGAGAGGAGCCCAGCCCACCGGAGAGGCCCCATCAATGGCCGCCTCCATCCGGAGAAACACGGGCACACATGCTCAGTCACACAAACGGTCTCCCTCTGTCTTGTGCCTTCGGTGCTGTCAGCACTGCTCGTATGGGAGTGTCCCCACGCACACAGAGCAGCGCCACTGTGGGGGAAGCTCAGTGCTGAGAATGGTCAGGAAAGGCTTCCTGGAGGCAGAGGCTGCTAGACTGAGACTGGGAGAGGAGAGGAGAGGAGAGGGGAGGGGAGGGGAGGGGAGGGGGGAGGGGAGGGGAGCTCCAGGCAGAAGGAACAGCATGTGCAAAGGTCCAGGGGTAGGAAGAGAGTGCAGGCTGCTTTTGAGGAACCGAGTGAAGTTTGTGAAATCGGAGTTTCTACTGGGGGGATAGAACCTATGGGGCCAAGACTTGAGGGCCTGTGGGTATTGGGACATCACTGGTTGAGGTGAAGAAGAGTCGTGGGGTTGGGGAGCTCAGTGGGCAGTGACGTGGTCAAATACGTAGATTATGAAAATCCTTTGCTGCAGTGTAATTTGATGGGACAGGTTGGGAGATCCCAGGAGGCATTTGGAGCAAGAAAGGCGACAACACATGCACAGAGGCAGGGACAGCCCCCTCCCATCAGGAATGCCCAAGGTCAAGTTTTGCTCTCACCCTGAGGTTTTAGGCCAATCCGTGGGCCCTGAAGGCCTGGATGGGAGACCCCCAGCTGGGCTGTGGGAGCCACATCAGGCCTGGGGGAGGCCATGGGGACCTGGAGGGCTGTGGCGTTGGCTTTGCTGGGGTGCTTGGGCCCTTTCCGCTGCGGCGGCCACTTCTGAGGGCGCTGCTTGCGTTGAGCCTTGATCGAGGCTGGGCTCTGGGGACTGGGAGTCAGAGTCGGGGAGGTGGCCAGGATGCTCCAGGAGGCATTGTAGCGGGTCCTGGGCTGGAGGCGAGCCAGGGGCACTGAGCCATACGTCCTACACCTGGGGGGTGGCAGTTGGTAGCAATTGGTGATTTGGAATCCCCTCTTCCAGAAGCCCCCCAAGGTCGTCTCCATGGAGACCAAGGTTCTGCCAGTCTCATCCCGCATCGCGCTGGGTTGTGTGGGGCAGGGGCACCCAGGGAGGGTCTGCATTCTGGGCTCTGCCCTGAGGAGAGGATGAGCAAGACAAGCCGTCATTCCCTGGAGGACAGACAGTCAGACAGGCCTCCCTCACCAGGCTTGGAGCCCGAGCTCCCCCTCTGGCTGGGAAGCACTCGAGCGAGGGTGGGCAGCCACGTACCCGCCCCACCAGTACCACGCCACACACGCCTCCTGCTGCTCCAGCACAAAGCAGGGGATCTGCAGCACGTTGAAGAAGGCCACGCCCACGATGTCCGAGATGGAGTCGCGCTGGTTCCTCAGGCATTGCTGGAACCTGGCCCAGAGCAGGCACTCAGGTCCCTGGCCACAGAAGGCCACCTGGCTTCTCTCCCGGCCCACCCTGCCTCTACCCGCTGTGTGGTTTGGGGTCGAAGAGTCCCTTCTCCTCTCAGGCCTCCACTTTCCTGCCTGCACCGTGGGATCCAGGCTGGCTGATCTTTAAGATTCTCTGGAATCCCAGTGTCTACACCCGGGAACTGGGTAACTCCACCCTGCCCCTGCCCTGAGCACCTAGCCCTCCCTGCCTGCGGCCAACCTGGTATCACAGTCGCAGTGTGAGATGGTGTGGAATCGGTAGTTTCGGATGCCATAGTTGTACTGCAAGGGCGAGATGTTCTGTGGGCAGCTGTCGTGTTCCCGGCAGCAGAGATCAGGGCCCGGGAAGACCCCTGCAGGGAGGGGAAGGACACCAGCTCAACAGGGTCCTGGGCACTTCCCACCGGCTATGCCCACCTGGTATCAAGAGGGCAGAGACCTGGTTCTCACCCAGCCCTGACACAAATGCTCCGGGAGGACCTCTGGCCGGTTGCTCCCCCTCTGTGGGACTCTCGCAGTTTCAAAGCTTGAAGAAAGCACTGAGGTTGCCGCCCCCGTTGGGCTCTAAGTGCCAGGCAGCCCACCCGTGACCACAAGGAAAGGTCTGCAGGGGAACTGGAGTCTCCCTCCAGGGTTCCCAAGCTCACACCCCAAATAAAACTCCAAAGTTGTGAAAATATACATCATGGAATGGAAACAGGCAGGGTGCACCCTTTCTCATTGGCACAGTGAGGCATTGCCAGGATGCCAACCGCCTCTGACTCAGGTGCCAAGTCCTCCCCCGGCCCTCCACACACACGCACAGACAGCTGTACTGAGAGTGCAAAAAAGTCATCTATGTTTATCACCATCCAAGCAATAGCACCCTTTACGGAGCATTTCCCACGTGCCTGGCACTTCCCACACCCAAGCTCACAGTAGCCCTGCCAAAGAAGTATTGCCTTCATTTTTGCAGGTAAGGAAATTGAGGTTCAGAGAGGGTAAGTGACTTGCTCAGCTTGGATGTGCCGAGTTGGGATTTGAACCCAGGCGTTTGGTCTCAGCGCCTGTTACGCTGGCCACTCTGTGCCCATAGAGCCACCTCTTGGGTAGAGCCTTTTTGGCTCAGCCAGCCCTGGACCCACCCCAGCCTGTCCCCTCCCTCAGATGGTGATCAGTGAGGGCTCCCAGGTCTGAGTAAGACCTTCCCCAGCCATGACCTCATTTAAGCATCCCATGATGAGACTCATAGTTACCCCTATTTTACAGATAAGGAAACTGAGGTTCAGAGTGGTTAAATCACCCCTTGCCCAAAGACACACAGCCTGGAAGAGTAAGGGCCTGGGCTGAAGTCTGTGCTTCCCCCACCAGACCCTCAGCCCACAGCCCTGCGGCTTACCCAGCTCCGAGGAGTTCCCAGCCGAGTTGCCAACTCCACACCACAGCATGCCAGGCACGGTCCAGCCTCTCTTCACTCGCGGGTGGCCTCTGCTGGGTGCTCCACTCTGCCCTGCTGCTCGTTTCTCCCTGGCCCCTGCTGGCCCCTCCTCCGGCCCTCGGCAGGACTTCCACTGGCTCTGAAGGGCGGCCAGTGCTCTCTGCAGCTCGGGTCCAGGGGAGTGGATGAAGGAGCCCTGCGTGGTCTTGTGAGCACAGAGGGCACTGAAGGCTGTGATGAGCTCCGGTTCATCCTGCCGGCTACACACCTGCAGCCTCCTGTGTGCATCCCAGCGGGCATGGAACAGGGCCAGTCCCTGAGCATCCTTGCCCAGGAAGCTCAGGGACCCCAGGGGGTTGCCAGGGATGGACTTGGCCAAGTGGCAGGAGGTGCTGTCCCAGGGGAGGGCAGGGGAGCCCCCCAGAGCCACTCCCAGGAAGCCCAGCACCCCCAACAGCACCACCAGAACCCCCATTCTGTCCTGGCCCGGCCCAGTCAGACAAAGCCCCTGGGATGTCTGCCCCTGGTGGCCCCACAAGGCGGCACCTGAGGCGTGGAGGAGCGGGGTGGAGCGGAAGCAGTGCCCAGCAGGCCCAGTGTGGCCGGGCCAATGAATGGAGCTGCGGGAGGAGGAGGAAGGAGGCTGGAGTATGGGGTGATCTTGGGCTTGTAACCGAATCCACTGGCTGGGCAGGCCGCTGATTGGCTGAGGAGTGCGCTTGCCAGGGCCCACACCCCCACTCACCCTGCCCTTCCCAGCGCTCTCCAGTCACCTGCTGCCAGCCCCGCCTGGATGGGGACGGTGGGAGCCAAAGCCTGAGGCAGCAGGGGGTGGAGTCCAGGCAGGGGTCTGCATCTCCCCGGGAAGGAAGAGGGTTCAGGGGTTTGGAGGAGGCCCCTAGAAACCACCCCTCTCACCCTTAACCCACTGGTGGCTGGTGCAACCACCTGCATCAGCCTGGCAGGGGGCCATGCACCTCTGCCAGGGCTGGAAGAAGGAGGTGGGGCAGGGCTGGGCTCTGAGGCTACCACCCTGGGAGCTCCCAAGTCTTCTGGGAAAAGGAGTGCTCATCCACAGGCCACCTAGGGTGCCACCCTACACAGTCTTGATTCTTAGAAAGGCTCTTGGCATACTCAGGGGACTGAGCCACAGGGCTCCTCACTTCCTGGGACTCCAAGCACGGGCCTGTCCCTGCAGCAACCCTCTTGGACTGACAGACGGGGAGACCGTGAGAATGAGCTTGAGAGCAGCCTAGAGCAGGCTCCATGCTCTGGATTTGAAGGAACTGTGGGCCCCAGAGTAGCAGAGTGGCACAGGGGGCTAGGTATGCAGCGACCTCTATCCCTGGATTATGGCCACCTGGGGACCTGGGGGACACAGCAGGCATCATGTGTCCCCCAAGAGGCAGGACTCTCCCAATCAGGGAGGGACTATTCTTGCTCCTGTATCTCAAAGCCCAGGTTCCAGGCACATGGTGAAGACGGGTTGCTTATACCCATAATGTAGATGCATAAACTGAGGCTCAGTGAGGGTGGGAAAGCCTCAGGTGACAGGCCCTAGTTGGGGAGGCTTAGAGGCTGGGAATGCAGCTCAGGGGCTTGGCTGGGAGTCAGGGCTGGCCAGGACAGTGACCTGTCAGTTGCCCATCTACCCATCAGCCTGCTGCTTCTCCAACATCCCCCCCCCACCGCCCCAGTCTCCATCTGAGCCTCTTCTAGGAGGCTGAGCCCCAGTAAGACAGAGCCAGGGGCAGAGCTGGGGACAGCGAGTCGCTGTGCAGGGGACAGTCATAGCTGGGGACAGTGAAGAGAAGGGAAATAAGGTGGGGGTAACCCAGGGGCCAAACCCCTTCTCTCCAGAGGCTGGGGAAGGGGGTATGGAGTAGGCACGTGATGCCAGGGCTGGAGGGGTGGGGAGACCTGGGGTCCCCCAGGGCAAAGACACAGCTGAACAAAGCTGAGGCCCTCTGGGAAGAATTCTGATGTTTGAAAAACCATCATTCTGGTACTTTCTCCTGTAGTAGGAACTGCCGCCGAACTCTGCCCCCTTTTCCATATTACCAAGTCCTTCCCTGCCCATCACCCGGGGAGGCTGGGAGGTTTCATAGCAGGAACCCAGCTCTCAAGGTCAGACACACCCAGCTTGGGTCTCAGTGTCGTGTGACACCAGGCTGGGAAATCTTGACTTCTCTGAGCCTTGGTTTCCTCCTCTGTTTGATGGGCATAACCATAGAAGTCACCTGCTCGGGATGTCTGGTAAGACATCTGAGCATCTAAAACACTGTCACTAAAGCCACAGGGTACCCCTGGGCAGGAAGCAGTTTACTTAGAAGAAAGAAAGACCCAAGGTTTTCAGGCCACAGCATCTGTAATGCCTGCTAGCTCAGCCTGGTCAGGGTCTGTGGGACCAGTGGCTAGGCCACTGCCTGGCTGTGTAGCTTCAGGCTTGTTCTTGCCCCTCTCTGGGCTTCAGTTTCCTCCTCTGTACAGTGAGAAGTACAGTGGAATTGACCTCTGAGGTCTCTTCCTGTCTAGGCCCAAAGGGAGGCAGGCTGGAGCCTGCCTGGGCCTCGAGGGAGGGTGTCACTGGGTTTCTGTTCATACTCCACCCGGGAACCACGTCAGTCAGCCTACAGGACAGTCTGGGTGCCCTGCCTGCTACCAGGGTGCCCCTCAGAGGCCTCATAGCGGAGGATGGAGGGGACCAAACCAGCAGGACAGGACAGGCTGGGCCCTACAGGTGGAAGGGGCCTGTCTGGGTGGGGCAGGGTGCATGGTGGGAACCAGTGGGGAGTAGAGGTGGGGGTTTGGGGAAGAAGGCGTTCCCTCCTTCCTCCCCTGTCTCCCGCCACTGGTCCCCATCCTTGTTTGTCTCCTTTGGCTTCTCTCTCATTGCTGTCTCTTGGTCTCTTTTTATCTCTGGCTCTGATTTGCATAATTTCTCTCTGTCTCCTCCATTACCTCCTTGTCTCCATCTCCCTCTCTAATTCCTTGTTTTTCCTTTTTTTTTTTTTTGTAATTTGAGACAGGGTCTTGCTCTGTTACCCAGGCTAGAATACAGTGGTGTCATCATAGCTCACTGCACCCTCCAACTCCTGGACTCAAGTGATCCTCCTGCCTCAGCCTCCCAAGTAACTGGGACTACAGGACACCTGGCTAATTTTTTAATGTTTTGTAGAGACGAGGTCTCACTGTGTTGACCAGGTTGATCTCAAACTCCTGGCCTCAAGCAATTCTCCCACCTCGGCCTCCCAAAGTTCTGGGATTACAAGTGTGAGCCACCACGCCCAGCCCCCATTTCTTTCTTAATTTCTCTTTCTCCCTCCCTCATTTTCTCTCCCTCTCTTTTAATTTTCCTCCGTCTTTCTGTTTTTCTGTGTCTTTTGGTTTCTCTCCCCTCTCTCTCTCACTCCCTTCTTCTCTCGTTTCCTCTGTCCTGTGTTTCTTCGTCTGTATCTCTCTTCCTCTCTCCTTTTGTGTTTCTACCACTCCCTCTCTCCTAATTCTTCCCTCTTCCGCCTTTCTCTGTCTGCTCTACCTGCACACCCTGACCCCAGGCCCAGGACCTCGGCAACCCTTGGTGTGCCCTGCCCTTTCCCACTGCTGTTTTCCCAGCTATGACCTCACCTGAGGCTCTCAATCCCTCCTCCTCCCTGGGGAAACACCCATTGTGGAGGTGGATGGAGTGAGGCCCAAGAAAAGGATTGACTGGCTGGGAATCACCCAGCAGATCAAGAGAGAAGCCACGTCTGACTTCCCTGGCCTTTGTGGGGCCTCCCCAGGGCCTGGGAGACTCTCAGCTCCCAGGACGTTCCTTCCCATTGGCCTGAAGGGAAACTTCCATCTGCCCCTTGGAACCAGCACTCCCAGCCTTACCCGGAGGGCTCTCTGCAGCTCTCTATGGCTGGAGAATGGGGCAGGCAGTGCCTAGCTCCAGAGCATTCTGTGTTCATGCAAAAACAAATTGTCTGTAGAAGGAACAGGATTGAAGTTAAAAACAAAAACAAAAACAAAAAAACCAAATTGTTACTGAGTCTATGTGCCAGGCACAGGTTGAGACCTTGTACAGAGCATGCTCATGAGAGAGGCAGGGAGGGAGAACACAGTGCTCAACAGGGGGAAGGAGAGGGAACTCATCCCCTGCCTGGGACTGGGGTCTGGCAGCCAGAGAGGGGTCGGTGGGGTCCTCCAGGAAGCTGCTGCTAAGATGGAGTTAGAAGTACAAGAGATTTATTGGAGAAAATGCCTGTGAAAGATAAAGGGAGAGGGGCTGGGAGCCGTGGCTCATGCCTGTAATCCTAGCACTCTGGGAAACCGAGGTGGGAGGATCGCTTGAGCCCAGGAATTTGAAGTTGCAGTGAGCTATGATGACACCACTGCACTCTAGCCAGGGTGACAGAGCAAGATTCTGCCTCAAAAAAAAAAAAAAAGGGAGGAAGCAGGACTGGACAGGGAAAGACTTCAGACCATATTTTGGGTCTGACATCTATGCGAGGAGAAGGAGAGGGAAGGAGGTGGGGGTGAGAGACCCCACGCTGCAGAGCTGCTCTCAGAAAGTCTCAGCCGCCAATGGGGAGCTCTGATGCAAAGATTGCCCATAGAAAGTGTCTGAGTAGACATTTGTCAAAGGAAGACATACGCATGGCTAACAGGTATATGAAAAAATGCTCAACAGTATTAGTCATCAGAGACATGCAAATCAAAACTCCAATGAGATATATCATCTCACCCCAGTGAAAGTGGCTTTTATCAAAAAGACAGGCAATAGTGAATGCTGGCGAGGATACGGAGAAAGGGGAACCCTCAAACACTGCTGGTGGGAATGTAAATTAGTGCAACCACTATGGAGAGCAGCATGGAAGTTTCTCAAAAAACTAAAAAGAACTACCATATGACCCAGCAATCTCACTGCAGGTACGTATCCAAAGGATGGGACTTCAGCACATCAAAAGATACCTGCACCCCCATGTTTATTGCAGCGCTATTCACAACAGGAAAGATATGGAATCAACCTAAGTGTCCATCAATGGATCAATGGATAAAAATATTGTGGTGCAGATACACAATGGAATATTATGTAGTCACAAAAAAGAACGAAGTCCTGCCATTTGCAACACCACGGATGGAACTGGAAAACATTGTGTTAAGTGAAATAAGCCAGGCACAGAAAGACAAATCTTGCATTTTCTCACTTATATGTGGGACCTAGTATTAAAAGCAATTGCACTCATGGAGACAGAGAGTAGAACGACAGATACCAGAGGCTGGGAAGGGTAGTGGGGATAGGGGGATAAAGTGGGGATTGTTAATGGGCACAAAAATATAGTTAGATAGTTAGACAGAATGAATAATATTTGATAGCACAACGAAGTGACTATAATCAGCAATAAGTTAGGGTATACTTTCAAATAACTGAAAGAGTGAAATTGCAATGTTCCTAACACAAAGAAATGTTAAATGCCTGAGGTGTTGGATACCCCAATTACCCCGATTTGATTAATTCACATTGTATGCCTGTATCAAAACATCACATGTACCTTATAAAGATATATAACGATTATGTGCCCATAACAATAAAAAATTAAAAAAGAAAAACACAAAGATTGCCCTTAGAAGAGCCCCAGTTGGGCAGAAATGGCCAGGCCCTGGTGCCCCAGCTGGGCCCAGTCACTGGCTGGGGGCTTCCCAGGAAGACAGTGGCCCATAGTCCACTGCTGCAGCAGATCCTGAAGGCGCTACAGCTGGAGGCCGTCAGCTACCTGCTGCCACAGCTGGGAACTTACCCACCCTTTTGACTGGGGCAGCCCCCCACTGCAGACCAGGAGACCCCAGGGCTATGGAGTGGGAATTTGGGGGTACAGAACCATGTCTGTGAGATTTCCAGGTAGGAGTTTGGGCCCTACACTCCTGCCATCCACTAAGCCCAGCTCTAGGTGTGAGGGAATAAATAATGAGACCCAACTTGTGTCTAAAACTAAACATCTCAGTGGATGGGAAGAAACCCAGTTAGATTCAATTCAGATAAGTTTATTAAACTAGAATAGGAGAGAGGGAGAATCAGAGAGACTATTAATACAAAAACCACTCTACCTCACTGAGCAACATTAGAAAGTGCAGTGGTTTAAAAAGATGTGCTCAAATTCTTTGACATTCCTCGCTTCAAATGGTGAAGCCTAATTCCCCTACCTTGAGTGTGAGCTATACTTAGTAACTTGCATCTAACACATGAAATGTGCTGGAAATGGTATAACTTCTGAGATTAAGTCATAAAAAGTATTGTGTCCTCCTCCTTGGTCTTTCTCTCTTGAATCACTCTCTCTGGAGACGCTGGCGCCTGTGTCACGAGGACACTCAAGCAGCCCTAAGGAGATGCCCATGTAGTGAGGGAGGGACTGAGAGAGGCTTTCTGTCAACAGCCTTGTGAGCGAGCCCAGAGCACTTGGAAGGAGACCCTTCAAAAACTGCAGGCAAGACTTCAGATGAGGCTGGGCGTGGTGGCTCATGTCTGTAATCCTAGCACTCTGGGAGGCCAAGGCGGGCGGATTGTTTGAGCTCAGGAGTTTGAAACCAGCCTGAACAAGAGTGAGACTCCGTCTCTACTAAAAATAGAAAGAAATTAATCGGACAACTAAAAATATATAGAAAAAATTGGCCAGGCATGGTGGCACATGCCTGTAGTCCCAGCTACCTGGGAGGCTAAGGCAGGAGGATTGCTTGAGCCCAGGAGTTTGAGGTTGCTGTGAGCTAGGCTGACGCCATGGCACTCTAGCCTGGGCAACAGAGTGAGACTCTGTCTCAAAAACAACAACAACAACAACAAAAAAGACTTCAGATGAGTACAGCCCTACCTGACTTTTCTTTTTTGTAACAACCTTTTTTGAGATATAATTCACATACCATACAATTCACCCATTTAAAGTATACAATTCAATGGTTTTTAGTATGTCCATAGTTGTACACTCATCATCACTTTTCTAATTCCAGGGTACTTTCATCATCCCAAAAAGAAATCCTGTACCCAGTAACTGTCCTATGGTCCTTCTCCCCCTACCCCCATCCTGCCCTAATAACCACTTTATGCCTCCATAGAGTTGCCTATTTGATACATTTCATACACATAGAATCATACAATATGTGGTCTTTTGTGATTGGCTTCTTTCACTTAGCATAATTTTTGCGAGGTTCATCTGTGTTGTAGTATGTATTTGTACTTCATTCCCTTTTATGGCTGGATAATATTCCATTGTGTGAATATACCACATTCTTGTTTATTCATTCATCAGCTAATGTACATTTGGGTTGTTTCCACTTTTTGGCTATTATGAATAATGCTGCTATGAACATTTGTGTACAATTTTTTACATATGATTTTATTTCTCTTGGGTGTATATATATACTTAGGAGTGAAATTGCTGGGTCATATGCTAACTCTGTGTTTAGCATTTTGAGGAATTGTCAGACAGATTTGGAAAGTGGCTGCACCATTTTACGTATCCACAGCAGTGTATGAAAGTTCGGATCCTTGCCAACATTAGTTATTATTGTCTGTCTTTACAGTCATCCTATTTTTGAAGTGATATCTCATTGTGGTTTTTACCTGCATTCCCTGATACCTAGTGATGTTAAGCATCTTTTCACGTGCTTATCAGCTTTTTGTGTACAGGTTGAGTATCCCTTATCTGAAATGCCTAGGACCAGAAGTGTTTCAGGTTTTGGATTTTTTCAGATTTGGTGATATTTGCACTATATTTGCCAGTTGGGCATCCTTAATCTGAAAATCCAAAATCCGAACTGCTCCAGTGAGCATTTCCTTTGAGCATCATGTTGTTATTCAAAATGCTTTGGGTTTTGGAGCATTTTAGATTTTGGATTTTTGGGTCAGGGATACTCAACTTGTATCTTTATAATCATAGAATCAGCCCAACCTGGTTCAACCTTGTGTAATAAAATGGTAAGATGTTTTTTAGTTACCATGAACCCCCAGGTTGCAGGGCATGTAACCTGAGCATGCCCGGATGAAGCAAGTGTGCCCAATTTGTGAACTTGGAGCCACCTGGAACTAAAACGTCAATGATAGGCAGAACCAAAATGCTTCAGTTGAGAAATAGGGACTGAATTATTAATAAGAAGCGAGCCTCAGCATCAGCTTATAGCATAATCCCATAAGAGTGATCCTAATTACCTTCTGCCTACAAAACATGTCCCAGACTCCAGCTTGGGGTGACACATTTGAGCATTGTCTCCTGTCTCCTTGCTAGTCAACTCACAATAAAGCCTTTTTTTCCCCTCAAAAGCCAGTGTCATAGTATTGGCTTCTATGCATGTCAGACAGCAAGCCCATTGCTTGCTTGGTAACATCTTCTTCGGAGAAATATGGCTGACATCATCACTGTAACCTCATGAACCCTGAGCCAGAACCACTGAGCTAAGCTATTCTTTAATTCCTAACCTTCAGAAGTTGTGTGAGATAATGTTTGCTATTTTAAGACACCAAATTTGGGAATTTTTTTTACACTAGATAACTAACATAGAAATAATCCATCAAAATCAGGAACATGTCATGGGTGCCTACTATTAATGCTACAGAAAGTCCCAGCCAATGCAATAACACAAGAAAAAGAAATACAAATTGTTGCGTTTGGAAAGGAAGAAACAAAACTCTCATTGTTTGTAGATTAATTTTCTACCTAGAAACTCCAGGTGTATCAATACTGAGGGAGTAGGGAGGCAGCATGGTAGAATGGAATAAGCCCAGGACAGACTCAAATTTAAATCCTAGCTTTCCCCTTACTTTCTGTGTGATCCTGGGCAAGTCCTTTTGCCTCTTTAGGCCTCCTTGGTAAAGCGGAGATAATAATAGCACCTATGCCATGAAGAGTAATGTGAGTGTAAGTAAAGTGTTTCAGTGACTGACATGCAGTAGCCTTTGACAAATGGGATCTTCATTTAAGGAGGGGACTTGAGGGCAGGAGCCAGGCAAGATGGCAATGTGACTGGTTTGATGTTCAGTTCCTTGCGCCGTAGGAGATGGATTCCTACCATTTCTCCAGATGACTCCAGCCTGCTAGTGGGGGCCTAAGAGACCCAGGAGATCCTTATTCATACCCTGGATTGAATCCAGGTTCCACTTCCCCTCACTAGGCAGCCTTGGGCAAATCACTTACTTTGGCTGAATCTCCATTATGTATTCTATCGATTGGTATGCTCACGCCTACCTTCCTCACTTCTCAGAGGCGTGGTGAGGATCAGAGGAGGGGAAAGGAGCTCACTGAGGGGAAAGCCTCATAGTATGCCAGGAACTGAAGGGAAATCCAGTAGGAACAAGGAGCAGAAGGGGCCCTGAGAGTTCTATGGAGCTGAGTGACGGCCACAAAGGGCCTTGGGGTATGGAACAGAACAATGCTGAGTGCAAGATTCACACCCTTCATGTTCAGAAGCACTTGACATTTAAATCCCACAATACCCCAGTAGTAGGGTTGCCAGATAAAACAGAGATGCCCAGTTAAATTTGAATTTCAGAAAACAGTGAATAATTTTAATGTAAGCGTATGTCCCAAACATTGCAATTATTTTTTGGTTATTTGAAATCCTAATGTAACTGGGTGTCATGTGTGTGTTTTTTTTTTTTTTTTTTTTTGAGCTCCTGAGCTCAAACTATCCTCCGGTCTCAGTCTCCCAGAGTGCTGGGATTATAGTCGTGAGCCACCGTGCCCAGCCAGTGTCTTGTGTTTTTATTTTCTACATCTGGCAACCCTACCCAGTCGGGTAAGGTGAGGACCTGCGGGGCAGGGACCCTTCACCCCATTTCACAGTGGAGGCACCGGGAGATCACCCTTGCCCAAAGCTCTGCTACTTATCCACTTTTTCATTCTACACAGGGCTCCTTGGCTGAGATTTAAACCTGGGCTGTTAGTGTTGGCTCTAACTCAAAGACACAGCTCACATACCCTCTTTCCTCACATTGGCCTGGGCCTTGGGGCCCTGGAAAGTCCCTGGGGGTTTAACTCAACAAAACAAAGAGGGTGGGTGTGTAGAGGGAATCAAGAGGCTCAGCAGCAGGTCTGACTACAGAATTTGGCTCCTGGTAGACTAAATAATAATGCTGATGGCCAGGTGCAGTGGCTCACACCTGTAATCCTAACACTCTGGAAGGCCGAGGTGGGAGGATTGTTTGAGGACAGGGGTTCGAAACCAGCCTGAGATCCCATCTCTATTGAAAATAGAAACATTGCTCATGCCTGTAATCCTAGCACTCTGGGAGGCCAAAGCGGGAGGATTGCTTGAGCTCAGGAGTTCGAGACCAACCTGAGCAAGAGCAAGACCCCATCTCTACTAAAAATAGAAAGAAATTGGCCAAACAACTAAAAATAGAAAAAATTAGCCAGGCATGGTGGCGCATGCCTGTAGTCCCAGCTACCTGGGAGGCTGAGGCAGGAGGATCGCTTGAACCCAGGAGTTTATAGTTGCTGTGAGCTAGGCTGACGCCATGGCACTCTAGCCTAGGCAAGAAAGTGAGATTCTGTCTCAAAAACAAAAACAAAAACAAAACAAAGCAAAAAAACGCTCTTCATTAGAGAAGTAATAGTACAAAAAAAAAAACCCTAATTGTTAAAAAAAAAAAAAGAAAATAGAAAAATTGGCTGGGTGTTGTAGTGCGTGTAGTCCCAGCTACTTGGGAGGCTGAGGCAGGAGGATCGCTTGAGCCCAGGAGTTTGAGGTTGCAGTGAGTTATGATGATGCCACTGCACTCTACCCAGGGCTAGAGAGTGAGACTCTGTCTCAAAAAAAAATAATAATAATACCAATAATAATGTAGTAATTTCTACAGCCAAGGATTCAAGTTCTCAAGCGCAATTTTTATCTGTGAATTTGCCCAAGATTAATGGCAGACAGGAGATGGAAAGAGGATCAGTCTCTGAGCCTCCTGAAATCGAGACCTCTTCTTCCTGCTCTGGCGTCTGGACAAGAGTGCTCAGAGAGCAGCCTCTTCATGCCCAGAACAGGGTGATGGGAACGGGAAGTTCTGTGGGAAAGTGAAGTAAGCCAAGCCCCGCTGAGCCCCTGGAGTTTGATGTAGCCTCTGCTGCCACTTAGTGGACACTCAATGCCGGCACCTCCTTGAGAAACTCATGGACAAGGTGATCTTTGCCTCTTTCTGGTTCCTATGCCTGCTTAGTTCTCCTTGTCCGGGCTCTATCCCTCCGATTTGCTATGTCAACACGAACAAGCCCTTTGTTTCTCTGGCTCTCAGTTTTCTCTCTTAGAATAGAGACTCTCCAAATGGCAGAAGGCCCAATCTTTCTAAAACACAAAGCCAGGTCCTCCGCTGTCTAAATCCGTCCCCCGATCCCTCTGCTCCTTAGGCTGAAGCCTGGCAGGCCCTGCAGGATCTGAGCCCAGCTGACCTCCCCTACTCCCCAGTTCACTGTTCCAATTACACAGAGCTATGTTCATATCCTCAATTAACAGGCTCTCTCAGGGCCTTTGCACATGCTGTTCCCTTTGCCTATAATACTCTTCCCCCTCCTTTGCCTGGCTTGTTCCTACTCATTCTTAAGATGTTGGCTTAGCCATCCCCTCCAGGAAGCCCCTGTCACTACTCCCATGTCCCCACACCAGGATGGGTGAGCATACTTTAGGTCTCCGGTGAGGATTGGATGAAGTTTCAAGGGGGGATATGACTCTGGAAGGGGTCAAATGTCAGGCCAGGAAGCTGAGGGGAGCATTGCGGGTAGCTGTGGGCTCAGGGTTTAAACTGGCCTGATTTCTCATCTCACTCTGCATGGTGGGGCAGTGGGTGTGACTGTCAGTCCATGATTTCACCTCTGCAACTTCCTATTTTACAGAAGAATAAATCAGATTACATTTATACCAGCACTGAACAATAGAACTCTAATATGAGCCACAAATGTAATTTAGAATTTTCTAGCCATAGTTTGAAACATGAAAGAAACAGGTGAAATTAATTTTTTTTTTTTAAGAGACAGGGTCTTACTTTGTCACCCAGGCTGGTACTCCTGGGCTCAAGTGATTCTCCTGCCTCAGCCTCCCAAAGTACCGGGATTACAGGCCTGAGTCACCGCACCTGATCTGAAATTAATTTTTACAGTACATTTGATGCAATCCAATGTGTAAAATATTATGTCAACATGTAATCAATAATATTTTGTAATTATTAACAAGACATTTTATATCCTTTTTTCATATTAAGTCTTTGAAATCCTGTATTTTATACTTACTGTGCATTTCAATTGGAATTCTACATTTCAAGCACTCAGGCACATGAGGCTAAAGGCCACCGTACTGAACAACACAGTTCTATGTTGATTGTGTAGTGGTTACATGGGTGTGTATCTATGTAAAAATTTGAGCACCTGAACACTTAAGACTGTGCCCTTTTTTGGCCGGGCGCGGTGGCTCACGCCTGTAATCTTAGCTCTCTGGGAGGCCGAGGTGGGCGGATCATTCTGAGCTCAGGAGTTCGAGACCAGCCTGAGCAAGAGTGAGACCCCACCTCTACCAAAAATAGAAAGAAATTAATTGGACAGCTAAAAATATATATAGAAGAAATTAG
>CAUYSK010088610.1:0-13184 GCA_963575035.1 Avahi laniger | reverse complement strand
CGTTATCATCAACCCATCTAACAAATGAGAATCCAGAAGCTCAGAGAGGTTCACCAACTTGCCTCAAGCCACACAGCTAGGATGTGCAGAAGCTGGGATTTGAACCAGAGTCTGTGCTTGTAACTGCCATTCCAGTAGGTCCTCTCTGTCTTTTCCTTCCTCTGACCAGATGGAGGACTGGGCTTTGTTTACTAGGCAGGGACAGCTCTTGGGGAGGAAAATGTGGATCGGACCTTTCCCCCTCCCCTGCTGCCGAAGGCTGGAGTCGCACACAGAGACCGGGGGGCGAGGGGACGTGTGCAAGAGAACTCACTGGTGACTGTCCCTCACCCATGCTGCCCAGCTGGGCTTGCTGCACCCTCGAAGGAAATCGGGGACACGCCCCACAGCCACGCTACTCCTGTGCTGGACGAGTGGCTGGGTGGCACCTTGGGGTCCACGGCCTGCTCGCCGAGCCGGTCTCTTGCTGGCTGTGACCTGCCTCTGCAGGGAGCGACCAAAGAGGTGCCTCGGGCTGCGTGTCTGGGCGGGTCTCACGGCAGCCGTAATTGCCGGGCACCGAAGCTGGGCTGGGCCTTTCTATGAAGACATTTATAGCCAGCCAGCCTGGGGGCCAACTCAAGTGGTTTTCTCTCTTTTGTATCCCTTTAATAAACGAGAAGAAGAGACATCAAATTAAAGCTGATTCTGGACAAACTTGGCTTTGCCGAGAGGCTCTGGGGAGGTCAGGGGAAGGTCACTCTGCTCACTGACCCCAAGGACTGGCGTTTTTACCACATGCTTTTAAAATGTAGACTCAGATGTCAGGGCTAGTTAGGCCTTTGAAGTCACCCAAACCAACTCTCAGCTTGTGCAGGGAGGGATCCCCTGAACAGCGTCTGGTTGCAGTCTTCTAGGGACAGGGAGCTCACTACCTTTCAAAGCAACCACACCATTGATAGACAGCTCTCTCCTCAGGGGCCTTGGAAACAGATGGATTTGGGGTAAATCCCAGCTCTGATGCTCACCAGTGTCAACCTCAGCCCCTGAGCAGGGGTGTCACCGCTCTGAATTTCAGCTCCCTCCGACCCCTGTCAAATATCATTCATTCATTCCTTTATTCCCTAAACATTTTGTCTCAGGCTGGGCCTCCCAGAAACAGACTTGAGACGAGGGCTTGAGTGAGGTCCTGGGAAGGTGACCCGGGAGGAACCGCGGGGAAGAGGAGGCTGAGACAGAGACGGTTCGTGAACTGACCCCTTGATTACGTCTTCCCACAAGCGTCCTCACTCCCGACACCCGTGAACGAGTCTGCATTTGGGGCAGGGTCTTTGCGGATGCGGCCAAGGTAAGACAGGTCCCGTCGGGTTAGAGTGGGCCCCGAGCCAGTGACGGGTGTCCGTCTAAGATGAGGGGGCGTGGGCACGGAGACGCAGGTGGGGGACGCCACGTGGTGCTGGAGGGAGACACAGTGATGCCCACACAAGCCGAGGGGCGCCGAGGATGCCGGCAACACCAGAATCGGGAGGGAGGCGCGGAGAGGTTCCCCTCTGGGCCCCCAGCAGGAGCCAACACCCGCTGACACCCTGATTCTGGACTCATGCCGCCTGAACGGAGAGAGAAGAGATTTTGTCATTTCAAGCCACCCGGTTTGTGGCGGTTCTCTGCGGCAGCCGTGGGAAACTGCTAGGGAAGGGAAGACAGCAACACACGATGAGGCGGTGCGGTGTTCAGCACGCTCCACTGTGGGAAACTGAGGCCTGGTCCCTCTGGGGTGCCCGGGGAGACAGGGTAGAACAGGCCTCAGAGTTACCCCAGTCTGCAGGAGGGGCCGGGGTATTTCTCCGCCAGCTTCCACCTGTCCTCGCCCGAAGGCTGCTCCGGGCAGCTCTGACTCCGATGCCTCCGGACAGGACAGGCTCAGGGGCCAGGAAAGCCCCCGAGGGAGCAGGTGCCGGCAGTTGGAGGTGCTGAAACCCTCTGTGCCTGGAACTCCACTGCTCAATCCTGCAGGAGGCTGGACAAACGTCACAGTGTTCTCCGTGATAAAGGAGAGTTGCCGGTCGTCCAATTAATTGGAATAATATTGCTCTATCTTCATACATGTTTAGTTCACCAGTTTAAAAAGCAAACAGACCGGGAAGGTGGATATAGTATGGCCCCGTTGACTAAAGAGCCGGGCAGGGAGAGGTGAAGCATTTTGCTCAAGGTCCCACTGGTGAGTGGCAGAGCGGGGCCTGGGACGTGGGTCCCTCTGAACCTGGAGGACTGGGCGTCGGTGCTGCGCTGAGACACTGTCATTGGCCCTTCAAGCACCTCGGCACCACCCGGTAAAGGAACTTACCTCTGGAGGCGGAGAGCTGGGAGAGGCAGGAGATGGGGTGGAAACAGGGGTGATCGTGGGGCTCGGAACGTTGTCCGGGGAGTGGGGGCCCAGTCAGGGGAGGCCCCAGCCTCCTGCAGTCTGGGAAGGCAGCGCAAAGGGGCCAGGAGGGAGGGGCTGGGTGCCAGGGCCTCCAAGCACCCAGCCCCCACCCAGGTGGGCCCAGCCACCTCCTGCGGTCTCTGCCAGGGTCCCACCAGGCACGCTCACCTTCCTGGAGACATCTGCTACCTTGTGTGCCTGAGCCAACCTGAGCTCGGAGCCCTCCCCGGCAGGGCTGGCTGGCAGGCCGCCTCTCTCCCATCCCGTCCTTGGCTCAGCCCCCATGTGGGCACAGTGATCAGCGTTGCCCACCTGCATCCTGTATACACCCGAAGGCATCAGTCTGCCCCTCCCCACAGGATACTGGGAGTCCCTGAAGCTCCCCAGCAGGTGGCCGTTCACCTTTGCTTGGATGACTCCAGAGATGGGTGGCTCATTACCTTCCGGGGAAGCTTGCTCCACCCTGGGCAGCATCGTGGTTGGTGGGGAACGGGCTGGGGCCTTGAGGCAGAACCAGGTGCTTGTGGGAGACTGGAGTTGCTGATGGACACATAGAAAGTCTGTTCTAGCTGTGTTCGAGGGGAGTGAGCCTCAGTTTCCCCATCTGGCTTCCTCTGGCTCTGTTTCTCTCACTGCAGGTCAGAAACCATTAGTGAGCGATGGCTTTGAGTCAGTGGGGGGTGACCAGCATTTTTAAAAAGAAACAGAACAGAATAGGATAGAAAGCAGTGTGCATTTCCTGCAGTTCGGGGTAACTGTTTCTTGAAACGTTGACTGTTGGTGTGGGCGGCATGCTGGGATGCTGGGCACAGAGGGGTCCTTCAGGCCTGGTGGGGGCAGGGGCTCCCAGCAGCGCCGAGGGTGGCCGGGAGGGGCTCCCGGGCTCCGGCGCCTCTCCCTGCACACTCCACACCCGTACTGTCCAAGCAGGGGCCCCGGGGCGGTGGGAACAGGGAGACCCTCTTGTCTCTCCCCTGTGGTCCTGTGGGCTCTGAGCAGTCCCATAAATCGTCTGCCCGGAGTCAGGGGCATAGAGCTCCCTGATTTATGCCCCGCTGGGCCCGCCCCCTCTGCCTCCCTCTCTGGCTTTGTGGGGCCGGGGCCTGGCAGGCTGCTGACTCCAGACAGCCCCTGCGGTTGCTGTGGCGACAGGTTCAGGCTGGGCCATTATCCTCGTTCTCTCTCCGCTTCCCTCCCCCGGGAGCCCCCCCTCGCTCCCACAGGGGGCCTGCTCCGTAAGCCCGGCCCCTCCCGCAGGCCCCCACGTCCAGTGCGTCTGTGACACAGCGAAGAGCTGACTTAGAACATGCCGGGACAAGGGGTGTGAACACGGCAGGCCGGGGTGTGAACCAGGGCCTGGCCCCAGAATCCTGCTGACCAGGGTGTGAGCCCCGCCCCTCCACTTCCAGTCCGGTCATCACAGCGCCAGCCTCCTGGGCTCGTTGTGCAGACCCAGCGAGGGGCCTCAGGGAAAGTGAGGGCCCTGTCATCGGCACTCAGACCTGCGCGAGTCTCCGCCGCCTCGTCTGTGAAGTGGGTACAGTGACATCCGTGTCCCCTGCTCTCTCCCGAGACCCATGGCATTGAGACAGTTGGTGCTCAGTGAATGTAGCGACTAAACGAAGCTCGGAGGTTATTGTGAAGATTCTCAAATGCAAAGGTAAGCGTGCTGAGTTGAAGAAGGCCACAAGTCCTCTTACCCAGAGGTGGGAAATCCATTCCCCTCCCCTTGGATCTGGAGGGTCCGTACCGCTCACTCGTAGCCAACAGAACGGAGCGGCAGTGACGCTGCCCGTCCTCCAAGACTAGGACACAAGGACCTCGCTGCTTCCACTTCTGCCTCTAGGAGCCTCTAGCCACCAAGTGAGAAACGTCCCTGAGGACACTGCCCCGGAGAGGCCACGTGAAGCGGCCCTTCCCTGCAGGAAGAGAGGGAGGGGGATGCCCGGCCAGCCCCCAGCCCTGGTCCCAGCGGAGGCAGAGACCGGCCGCCCCCACCAGCCCTGCCCAAACTGCAGATTCATGAACAAAATATGTAACTGTCGTTGTTTTAAGCCAGTTAGGTTTGGGTCGGCTTGTTCTGCAGCATGGATTTGTTCGAACGAGACTCAACCCCGAGCCCCGGGCCCAGCACACCAAGTGCCTGGCGAAGCAGCTGTGGCGGGAGTGATGCTCTTAACCGTCGCAGCTGTTGTTGCTCTTGCTCCTGGAGAGCAAAACAGCGCCGTAATGCAGCACGGAGACTGCTCGCCCTGCAACCCTGGGCAAGTTACTGTCCTCTGGGCCTCAGTTTGCTTGTCTGTGTAAACGCGGCCGCAGTCATTGACGACTCCGTGCAGCGCCTGTGAGGAGCAGGAAGCGCAGCGCGCAGGGCCGGGCACGGACTCAGTGATGCCACCCGTGGGCGCGGGACCCAGCGCCGTCATCTCCGGTTCGATAGCGTGTGCACCTCTCACTCCACAGGCCCTGAAAGGGTCCGGGCCGGAGGGGACGCGGCGAGCAGCAGCCTGTGCAAGCCCCCGTCACACGTGGGAACGGGCTGCTGATGGAGGCTCTGAGTTATGATGTTTTTATCTTTATAAAGAGCTCTGGGTGGCCCATCTGAAAGCCAAATAAATAATAATGATGACAACGGAGAAGGAGGGGGAGGAAGGGAAGGAGGAGAGCGGAGGGAGGGAAATTTGCCTGGTGGAGCTCACCTACATCACTGCTTCTAGAAACAGCCCAAGTGCTCAGTTCCTCACCTACTGCTAAATTAGAGGAGGGAAATTTGCCTGGTGGAGCTCACCTACATCACTGCTTCTAGAAACAGCCCAAGGGCTCGGTTCCTCACCTACTGCTAAATTCTGAGAGCCCCTGGGGGGGGGGAGGGGGAAGAAGCTTCTCGGTTTCTTTGGGCTGGGCTGTCCCTGCCTGCTGGGCACCGCCAGGATCTTCCAGCTCGGCTGGCCCACCCTCCTCTCATACATGGGAGGACCGAGAGGGACAGTGACTTGCCCAAGGTCACACAGTAGGTCAGGCTCAGAGCTGGGACCAGAATCCAGGGCCCCTGCCTCCCTCCCAGGCTGGAGTTCTTGGGTGCCTCCTGCCTCGAGAGCAGCACATTTTGGGGGGTGTTTTACTTACAAAGCTCCCTGCCTGCCTATCATAGACTTTCTTGTATTAACGATTCTCTTCTTGGGAGTCTCAGCTACTATTTATTTCTTCCCAAATGGGGTGTCAGCATCCGACGGGGGGCCCACTCTGCGGCCCCGGCTTGAGCAGGACAGGTGGCTTTCCCACTCCCTTTGATAGATGGGGAGACAGAGGACAACACCGAGGGAATGAGCCTTTGTTTACTCATTTCAAAAAGCCAGCACGGCCTCTCCTTACAAAACAACCTGCCGACACCCATCTCACGGCACACTCAGAAGGGCTCTAAGAATGCCGTATACTCCCTGCTCAGAAACTGTCTTCCCGAGTCACTTTCTGCCGTGCCCCAAACCCCACCCTTGGAGTTTCTGCTTCTGAGTCAGAAAGGTATTCCCGGAAACCTCCTGGCTGCCGTGCTGTTGAGCAGACAGCCATGAGGCAGAGTGGAAAAACACGGAATTTGGAGTCATTTGATCTTGCCATTCATTACCTGTGTGATCTCGAGCCAGTCGGTTCACTGTCCGGGCCTCAGTTTCTTCATCTATAAAATGGAACTCATAAGTGGATCTACTCCACCCCGTGAGGGCCAAATGCGGCCTTCTCGTTGTGCATTGCTACACAACAAACCACGCTGTAACTTAAATGTCTTAAAAACGACCATCCTTTGCTCTGCTCGTGAATTTGCAATTTGGGCAGGGCTGAGCGGGGACAGCCGGTCTCTGCTCCACACTGTGTCAGCCGGGGCTGGCTGACTGGGGTCTGAGGATTCCTCTCCGTGGTGGCTCACTCGCATGACCGGCAAGTCGGTTTCTCCCCAGGGGTTAGGAGCATGCTGGGTCCATACCCTGGCACTTCTACTTACCAACTCGCCCTCGGTGGGTCTCTCGACGGGGCCGCTTGCGCTTCCTCACACCATGGCAGCGGGGTTCCCAAAGCGAGCATCCCCAGAGGAGGGGATGGGCTTGGGCCCGGCAAGTCTTACAGCGATATTTCCAGTGCGATCTCCTGGCCAAGCAGTCACAGAGCGCGGATTCAAAGAGACGTAAGGAATACGTTTACCACAATTACAATGAAATACGGTCGTGCGTTGCTTAACGATGGGAATATGTCCTGAGGACTGAGTCTGTAGGGTATTTTGTCACTGCTCAGATTTACACAAACCTCAGTGGTAGAGCCTACCATACACCTGGGCGACAGACCTGTACAGCAGGTGACCGTCCTGAATACTGTAGGCAACTGTGACAATAGGAAGTATTTGTGTATCTAAACAGAGAAGGTACCGTGTTCCGTTGCCGTGGCCACCACGTCACTAGGCAACAGGAATTTTTCAGCATCTCTGTAATCTTACAGGACCACCGTCGCACACGCAATCCACCACTGACCAAGACACGTTATGTGGCGCGTGGCTATCGTTATCTATGTCATTATTTAGCTGCATCTGCTTCCCCTACCCCACTAGATTGTTTTGTTCTTGCTGTTTCCCCAGAGCCTGGAACAGTGCCTGGAAGACAGATGGCTTTCAATAGCTGCGATTAAATGTGTCGCTGAATGAACTAAGACCTTGCCCCCAAAACTCCAACCCTGAACCCCTGTAGCTCCCGCCCGGGGCAGGGTGGGGTGTGTGTGGAAGGAGCTCTGGCTCCAGCATCTGAGGTCCGGGTTTGGGCCCCGACTCTGGCCCCAGGGTGCTGGGTGACTTTGGACAAGTCTCAGACTTCTCTGTGGGTGTCAGCAAAAGCTAATAAAACCAGAGCCTGGCTTTTCAACTTGTGTCATCAAGAACTCTGCATATGACTTGCTTTAATTAAGATAAGAGCACAGTGAGATGTTTGGACTTGCTGTTCGTTCTTTGATGTTCGGCCTTTCGCGTTGTTGTTTTTGATGTCCGGGGGCTTGGAGAGCTGGACGTGGGCTCTTGGCCTCTGCTGGCGGGCTGCCTGCCTGCCGCTGTTTGCCTTGTTAAAAGCACTTATGTTCCAATAAAGTGGGATTGATGTGGCCTCCCTGGGGATGAAACACTTTCTGTCCCCCACACTCACTGCGCTTCTCAGCTGCACTCACGGCTGACATTTACTATGCACCAACTAGATACTGGGCCCTGGGTACTCTTACTGTCCCCAACTATACATGTGGAAACTGAGCACTCAGAGACCAAGTGACCCACCTGAGGTCACCGGTAAGTGAGCTGGTAAGTAGAGGTACCAGGATATGGACCCAGAATGCCCCGGACCCCTGGGCAGCATGGTCTCCCATGGGCTGCTGGTGGCCCTGGCTTGAATGGGAAGCCCACAGGGGACTTGGATGGGGGACCATAGGATAGGAAGCAAGTGAAACTTCATCTCTAAGTTTTCTCAATGCCAGTGTCTGGCCTTGGAGAAAGACAGCAGGTCTAGGAGGTGTTGTCTCTATGATCCCATTTTACAGGTGGGAAAACTGAGGCTCAGAGAGGTTGCACCAAGGGAATTAGAAAGGCTAGGAAAAGGAAAGGGGGGGTTGGGACCCTCTGTCCTTTTGCCTGGCTCATTGTCCAAAGTTAGGTCAGGCCAAGACGTTATGTCTGTGCTAGTCTCCTGCGGGAGGTGTTGGCTGAACTGACTTCAGCATCGTACTGCCCAAAAAAGAGAGGGAATGGGATGTAGCTGGGCCTTCCAGCAGGGCAGCTGGTCCTTTGTGGAACGGTCCTCAAGAAGACGAAATAACGTGGGAAAACATCCTCCATCACTGGTTCCCAAAGTGGAACCCAGAGTCACCGATGGGCGCCGGATAGGGGACTGCAAAGGAAGTTGGTACTTTTCCCTGGTGCAGCTGTGGGCGCTCCCAGGAGTGCAAACAGCCGGGCGATGCCCTCTGCCTTTCATTGGTTGCAAGGCCAGAAATTCCACCACTAACAGCTTCCAGAGACAGAACAACCCTGTTGAGAGAAAGGAAAGTCCTCATGAGGTCACTTTCACGGCAGCCCAGGAGCTCTGGTGTCCTTACCTGGAAAACAGAACACGCGCCAACCCCATCAGGTCATGAAAACTCCAACACTGTTCCAAGCACCCTGGGCTGCAAAGGAGGCTTGCTCATCCTGAACTAAGGGCCCACCCTGCGTGCCCTGAGCGCCTGGCCCTGCTGTAGAGTGCAGAATGGTGTTAACTGCTGGAACCCATTGCCCCGGGGGCCCCGCCCCAGCCTGCTGGTGCCAGGGAGGCCGCGCTTACATTAACACTCGAAGAAGCTTCTCAGACTTCATTCCTCCCAGAACCTTCCTCCTGCCCTGCCAGAGGGCCAGTTACTTCTGGCACCCCCAAGGTGGTGGCCAACCCCCGTCCAGGAACACATCTGCTCAGACTCTGCACAAGGTGCCCTGCCACGGCCTCAGCCGCCCGACTCCCTGGTCACCCTGAGCTTCCAGGTGCCATGAGTGCCATGGTGAGGGGGTCAGGGGGCGGGGCTCAGGCCAACTCCAGCCGCCGGTCCCTCTTTCCCATCCAGGCCGGAGCTGGAACGGCCCAGAAGCCCTTATCGCACGCGCTGTCTCCACTGTCTGCATGGCGCTCACTTCCCCTTGGCTAAGAAAACATGTTTACAAAATCAGATTTCTCTGGAAAGGAAGCAGTTTGAATTCTGCGAAGCAGGGATCTGAAGGCAGGGGGTGACCTCTGGGAGTGTCCCCTCCCTTCTGGGTCCCCTTGGTTAGAGGAAGCAGGGCGTAATCCCAAATTCCAGCCCCCGAGTCTCCCTCTGTACCCCCTTCAAGTCTATTCCAGCTTCCACAGGCAGCTGAGGCCTAGAGAGGCTTAGAGCTTTTCTCAGAGTCACGCAGAACGGAGATTCCCCCCCTTCTCCAGAATCTTCTGTGGCTCCCCACTGCTGGCGGGGAAGCCCCCACGCAGCCCAGTGTGCGCAGTCCTTTTTTTCCCTTGTGTGGCCCTTTGGTTCTAAACACCCTAAAGTCCTCACTGGCCCAGACTGGCTTGTCTCTGCCACAGGTGCATCCCCCCAACCCCATCTCTGTCCAACTCCCTCCTACTCTTCAAGACCCCACTCAGACTCTGCCTCCTCCAGGGAGCCTTCCCTGACTAGCCTGGCCCACACGATGCTTCTCTGAGGGGTTCTGGCCACACCACAAGCATTGTCTATGCCCACCCTCTCCCGGGGGCCACGTCCTGTCTGTGCCCAACTGCCTTCTTGGCCAGACCCTGGCTCCCACTCCCCAGAGCTGGTCTGGCTTCCTCAGGGCCATGATGGACCACCAAGGAGAGAACCAAAGGGTTTCCTTGTGAAAAAAATGATACCAACAGGGCAACGGGCTGCCTCCGGGCCTCACCCTGGACCTTTCTTAAAAGTGACTTTTCCATATAATAAAAGTGATGAAATCATAGTGTGGCCACACAGCAGCTCTGCAGCCATTAATAAGACGAGCTAGATCTACCTGTGCTCACGTGGAGACCTGTGCATGATGAAAACACAAGTTGCAGAAAGAACACACATTTGATCCCATTTGTTTTTAATTAAAGAAAACAAAACGAAATGCCCACCATGGCTCCTGTGTGCTCGGCGCTGGTCTGAGCACGTTGGGTGCATGAACTCACTTCATCCTTGTAATGACCCTGTGCAGTAGGTGCTGTAATCACCCCATTTTACAGATGAGCAAACTGAGGTTAAGGGAAGGGATTCAAGGGCAGGCTGCAAGCAGGCTCCAGAGCCTGTGCTCCCAACCCCTCCGCTGTGCCGCCCGCTGTGTTCTCTCTGCTACGCTGTGCTTGGGTATGTACGTAACCAAAGACAGAGAAGCCAGGAGGAAGGTTCCTCTGGGCCTTGCGTAGAGCTGTTTGCAGGGAGAGGGAGGGAGGCTTGCGCTTCCCCTTCTTACATTCTGTATAGTTAGTATAGTTTAACATAGATTTGAAAAATAGAAAAAGCCACACATGCTCGTTGTAGGAAGCTCAGAAAAGAGATGAGAAAGACCCAGAACCAGAGTCAGCCTGGCCTCTTGGACCTGGCAGGGAAGCACACTCAGGGCCATGGGATTCTGGAAGGATTGCCGTGGAAATGGGTGAGTAACTGGGATTATTCCAGGTCCAGAGGCATCAGGATGGGGAGCAGACTTCAGCTCAGTGTAGGCACTTTCTAACAAATGAGTGCTGTTCCACCACGGAATGGGTAGTGAGCCGCCTGTCCGTGGAGGCATGCAAGGAGATACCGGATGCAGGATTAACCACAAACTGTTTGCTAAATAGGTCGCATGATTCCGAGTCCTAAACCGTCTGATTCCTAGTTCTCCGCCTTTAACCCAAGCTGGACAGAAGGAGGATGTGCCCGCAAGGACAGAAGGTAGTGCCTGAGTGACTAAAAATAACAAACACTTTTAAAACAGGAGTAAGAGCCTTGCAGAGCTACAGCAGCTCCCAGAACCCCTCAGAGCATGTAGTTTCATGTGACTTCAGAACCTCCCAACATCGCAGACAGAAATATTTTGCGGAGGAGAAAAACCAGAGGCTCAGAGAGGTCTGGACTTGCCCAAGGTCACCCAGCTCTTCTGGAGTCCCTGGCCCTGGGCTGGTGAGGAGGCCATCCCCCACCCGGGTGTTTCTCCCAGTGATTGTGCGTCTTCCTTCCGGCGTGCGGCATCCTGCAGGTGCCGTGTCCTCACAGAGCTGACTCAGGAGCCCTGGGTGCCGGCCGGCTCTGGCAGAACGCGCCGAGTGAGCCCCGCTCCTCCAGGGCGGGGCCGGATACTCCAGGCACCCTCCCAGCTCGAATCTGCTTCCTTCTGCTTGTCCTCCGACATCAGCCCTGAGGAGCCTTCAGCTGGGCAGGGGGAAGGGGAGGGCCCCGGGGGTGTCAGACACCCTGATGCTCAGACCCTTCTTTCATTCCCTGCAGATTTACAGGGGTGCGCGCCTGAACTTTCATTCACTGTCCACAGCCCAGCGCACGGCCTGGAAACAACGGCGATGATGAAAGAGATCTCGCCTGCAGATGAAAGCAGGGGAGCGACCAGCCTCCCCCGGCCCTGGCCTGGCCCCGGGCCCGCTGCGCATTCTGGTCAAGGTGAAGTCGGGGCTGGAAAGTCTGGAGAAGCCCAGAAGGTTCCTGCCCACCCGTGGGTCTGGGGCTTTGAGGGGCCCTGGTGCTAAGTCTCAGATAAAGTCCTGGGGGAGGCAAAAGGAAAGGGAGAGCCCTGTCCTGGGGGCAAGTGGACTCGTGCCAGGAGGAGGGCCTTCACCAAGCCAAAGTCAGACAGAATGAGAACAAATGCCCCCTCGGGCCACTCTAGCACTGTCCCTGCTCTCTCTGTCTCACTCGCTCTGCTTCAGCTGCTCAGGCCTCCTTCCTGTTCCTTGAAACTCAGCAAGAGCATCTCCCTCCACCTCAGGGCCTTTGCACGTGCCGCTCACTCTGTTTGGAACACCCACCCTTCAGGTTTCTGGTTAAATGCTACTTCGTCCGAGAGGCCTCCGGACTGGTAACACAACCCTTTTTCCAGTCCAGTACTCTGTTTTCCTAGCATACTCGGCACAACTTATAATCATTTGTTTTAGTGATTATAAATGATTTAATAAACTATCCATCTAATACTATCAATCAAATAAATTATTAACTAATTAAATTATAATACTATAATTTATAAATGATTGATTTAATGATGATTTGTAAGCTCCATGAGGACATGGCCTTTGAGCCCTCTAGGTAAAGGGGCCGCTCTGCCACCACCTCATTGCTCTGGGTTCAGGCGTCAGCTCCTCTGCTAACAGCAAATGACCTTTAGCTCTTGCCACGAGCAAAGCACTTTCCACATGTGACCCTATTTAATCCTCACAGCAACCCAATGAAGCAGGGTCAAGTATTATCCCCATTTCACAGGTGAGAAGACTAAGGCTTGGCAATAGTCTTGCCAACAGCCCCCGCCGTGGTCTGCTGTGTACATGATGCCTCCTCCCGCTGCCTGAGGCCCCAGGGGCCTTGCTCGCCTCTGGGACACTTGGGTGCATCATGCGTCTGCACTAAGGTGGGGGAAACTGAACTTGTCGCCAGACAGTAACACGCAGGGTGGATTTGTCTGTCTGCTCACTCCCTGAGCAGATGTCCCTCCAGCCTGGGAAGAGAGGAATTCATTCCAGAGGGAGAGAGGCCAGAGCTGGCTGGGGGGCCAGGGTGAGCAGCTGTGGGGAGCGGGGTGCTACAGGGCGAGACGGAGGCCCGGGCTTTCTCTGCACAGCCAACCACCGGACCCCTCTGGCCTCTCCTGGTCTGCAGAGCGACCCCCAGTTTTTCCGAGGGGGAGGGGCACGGACCTTCTCTGGTGCTGCAGGTGCAACGTGGGTGCGGCTTGGCAATGGGAGCAGGGTCTTTCACACCCTCTGTGCCCCCGGGTCTAGGTCTTTCTCCTTCGGGGAATGCACCCTGAGGGAGGAATCCGAGGTGAGGATGGTGCCTCTTTTTTTTTTTTTTTTTTGAGACAGAGTCTCACCGTGTTGCCTGGGCTAGAGTGAGTGTCGTGGCGTCAGCCTAACTCACAGCAACCTCAAACTCCTGGGCTCAAGCGATCCTCCTGCCTCAGCCTCCCGAGTAGCTGGGACTACAGGCATGCGCCACCATGCCCGGCTAATTTTTTCTATATATTTTTAGCTGTCCGATTAATTTCTTTCTATTTTTAGTA
>CAUYSK010088608.1:0-23315 GCA_963575035.1 Avahi laniger | reverse complement strand
CACCACATGTACTCATCATCAATTGGTATTAACTGATCAACACACAAATGCACATATAAGAATAACATCTATTGGACGTTGGGCGGGGGGAGGAGGGAGGAGGGAGGAGGGAGGAGAGGAGGGGTATATGCATGCACAAAGAGTGCAATGTGCACCACCCAAATGATGGACATAATTGAAACTCGGACTTAGGGAGGGAGGTGGGGGCAAGGGTAACATATGTAACAAAAACATCTGTACCCCCATAATATGCTGAAATAAATAAAAAAATTAAAAAAAAAAAAGAATTTAGATCAACAATTAGGAAAGCTTTCTAAGTGGAATAATTATCTAAAGAATAAATTGCTTTTTGAAATACTGAACTTTTTATCACTAAAAATGTTCAGAAACCTAATTTCTATATTTCTTAAGAACATTTCTTTTCACATTATAATGTCTCTAAAATTGGGTTGCCTCTTTCATGCAATGTTGTTTTAAAAGTACTACTGTAATTATACTTCCCATACATTTCTGACCATCAGATAATGTCAGCATTAAACTTAAGAATGGTTGTCCCTGGATTGAAAAATAATCCCAGGTTTTATTCCTGGGAATCAAATGGCTGTGGGAAGAGGAGAAGAGGTGGTAATCAGATGTTTAGCAGCATTCCTGAAGTAAGCTAATGATGCTATCTTGCCAATACTATTGAAAACACAGAGAATGGTCATGTGCAGAAAAAATAAGCATTTGAATCTTGAGTTGATTCAAAATAATAAGGGAGTGCAGAAGTTTTAGAATTCTTTAACCAAATTATTTTGCCTTTATTTTCTTCTGATGTTTGCACAAAAGTAATATATGAAAAATTATGCCCAATTAAGTCTAAAAGAAGACTTTAATAAGTATGCACTTTAAATACTTGAAAAGCACTGTGTCAAAGTTTAATTGAAAGTGTCTTTCCTTTATTTTCTTTCAAACGGTAAATAAACTAATGCAACTCTAGCAATGAATTTTATTTTATATTCTGGGAAGTATGATTTAGATTCCAGATTACACTGCCATTTAAAGAGGGTGTTGAAGAGCAGACACTAGAATTAGGAGGATAATTGAAACTTGACATATTTAAATTCTATTTTAACCTCAACTTTTTTTGCTTAGGGTTATGGGTCAGAACCTGTGAACGTGAACCTGTATGGAAGCAGAGTCTGTGAAGACGGAATCAAGTTAAGCTGAGGTTATACTAAACTAAGGTGGGCCCTAATTCAGTATGACTGTTGTCCTTATAAGAAGAGAAAAGAGAGACACAGGGAGAAGACCACGTAACGACACAGAGGAAAGAGAGTCACATGAGGATGGAGGCAGAGATCGGAGTCATAATGCCAAAACCCAGGAAATGTCTGGGGCTACCAAAAGCTGGAAGGGGCAAAGAAGGACCCTTCCCTAAAGGCTACAGAGGAAGGATGATGCCACCACGACCTTGGTTTTGAACTTTTAACCTCAAGAACTGTGGAAAAACTAAATTTGTTTATTTAAAATCTGCATGAGTTTCCTAGAGCTTCCATAACAAATTATGACAAACTTTGTGGCTTAAAACAACAAATATTTGTTTACTCATAGTTTTATGGAGATTAGAAATCAAAAATAAAGTTGTTGGCAGGGACATGCTGTCTCGAAGCCTCTAGGAACTACTCTTATCCATGCCTTTTACTTAGCTCTGGTGTAGCTAACGATCCTTTGAATTCCTCAGTTTGCAGCTGTACAACTCCAATCTCTCTCTGTAATCACATTCTTCCCCTGTGTCTTCATATTGTCTTCTTATAAGGAGGCAAGTCATACTGGAGTAAGGACCCAACATGTAATTATGTAATGACATCTGCAACCTCTTTTTCTAAATAAGATCATATTTTGAGAGGTGCTGGGTGTTAGGACTTCAACATATCATTTTGAAGGATATAATTGAAATCACAACACTAAGTCCACAAAGAAAGCTTATTTTCTGTATTGGGTAGCTGAAAATCTCAATAGTGTACCTTTAGTTTCATGATGTGGAACACATGGTTTTTTGTAAACACCTTTTAATTCATGTCATTAGACAAAATGTTCATTAGTGGTTACAAAGTGTGTAAATTGTATATTTTGAGTCTTAAGCACTCATGAATGTAAATAATGTTTCAACAGTAGTCTAATATTAATTTCATTATGATATATATTTCACTGTTTTTATTAGCAAGAAATAATAGAGGCCATTTCTAGGACCTTGAAATTTTAATATTTGAGTTAATTGTTAAAAAACATAGTTATATAATTTTACCTATTCTTTTAGAAAATAATACTTTAAAATACATAATGCAAAAGACATATGACAGCTATATAATTTTCTTTTAAATAATCATACTCTAACCTAATATGCCACTTAATGAAGTTATCAGCATTTACCAGGTTTAACCAAGTATTTTTAAAAATATGGTTGTCTGCCTATTGCAAATATATTTATATATTTATATTTATATTTATATATATATTTATATATGTTTATATTTGCAATGATGATAGTTTAAACAACTATAACATATTTCTAATGTTTCTTCCTTCCCTAAGAAGTTATTAAGTGATTCAATTTGTCAATGTTGTTCTCTGTTAAGGCATAAGGAAATTATGAATCTTTCCTATTATGAGTTGGCAATTTAATTGGAAGAATGTAGTGTGTGTTTCTATGTGTATAAATATGTGTGTCTGTGTGTATGTGTGTATGTGAGGACATTTTTGACCACTGGCTATACCCATAGTAGGAATGAAAATGAGCATTTCATTCAAAAAATAATTTAGAGTAGATTTATTTTCATGGTTGAGGCACCACAAATTTCCCTTCCAGTCGACCTGTCACAATTCAGAATGTTCTAACATTTAATTGGAACACACCATCTGTTAACTAGAAAGGAAAGGATTTGTGACACATCTATCAATTCATTTGTCAAGTTTAGGATAAAGAAAATCACTAGTGTAATTCTAAATACTTTTCCCTGGTTAACATCCAATGTAATTCATAGCAGCAATCTAAGAAGGCTCCTAAGGTTTTAGCTCTGTTTCTTGATTACTTTAAGGTCAACTTCCTCTCCTACCACAGAAAAAGAATATATATCTCCTTTCCATAAGAAAAAAAAAATAAAACAAAAATTGATGTAGGAAAGGCACAGCCATTTTAAGAGAATGATTGAACTGTGATAAGGAATCTTAAAAGATTAACCCCAAAAGAATGCCATTGTGTGGTCTGAGAAAGAGGCAAGGATCTCTAAGCTCCTACAGAGTGGGAAGACCTTTCAATAAACTGGAAAGAGAACCGATAACACTTTCTCTGATATCTGTCGTGACGAACTAAAGGCTAAAATGATTGTATTCAAGGTCCAAGGACTTTAGCTGCTCCAATGTGCCTCTATTAACCTGGTATTAAAGATATTAAAGTCTACTTTTTCCAATCCAGAAATAAAGAAACCAGTCACATTCATTATAATTTATCTTATTAGTTAGAGAATACTGAATGCATTTTAATTAATACTTATTTGGGAAACACTATGCAATGTTAAGATAGGACCTCATAAATGTTCTATCACTATGCAATGTTAAGATAGGACTTCATAAATCACTAGTTTTCCTTGGAAATCAGCAGAAAAAATGAATATTAATATAGCCTTTATTTTCCTGAGACATTTAAGTACAAAAATTATACTTTATGTTAAATTCTTGCTGTTCAAGGGAGGCTTATTCAGGAAGTAAAATAAGACTAAGATATCCTATTAATAAATACCAACCGCTATGATCTAAATAGTTGTGTCCCCTGCCCCAATTTATATATTGAAATATTAACCCCCAACATGTTGGCATTAGGAGTTTGGGTCTTTGGGAAGGTGATTAGATCAGGTGGTAGAGACCTCCAAATCAAAGACTCAATACCCTTCACAATAGCAACAAAGAAAATGCAGTACCTAGGAATATATTTAACTAAGGAGGTAAAAGATCTCTACAGGGAGAACTATGAAACACTGAGGAAGGAAATAACAGAGGATGTAAACAGTTGAAAAACCATACTATGCTCGTGGGTCGGCAGAATCTATCTAAAGTGATCCACAGATTCAATGCAATTCCTATTAAAATATCAACATCATTTTTCACAGATACAGAAAAAATAATTTTACGCTTCGTATGGAACCAGAGAAGACCCCGTGTAGCAAAAGCAATCCTAGGCAATAAGAACAAAATGGGAAGCATCAATTTACCAGACTTCATGATTGAGATTCATGCTCTTATACAAGAGACCCCAGACAGCTAGCTATGACTTCTGCCACGGGAGGCCACAGAAAGAAGGCACCATCTATGGCGAATGAAATGGGGCCCTCATCAGATACGTAATCTGCTAGTGCCTTGATCTGGGTCTTTTAGCCTCCAGAACTGTGAGAAATACACTTCTGTTTTTTATAAACTGTTCAGTTTATGGTATTTTATTATAGCAGCTCAAATGGACTAAGACATCAACCACACAGAGTATGTAGCAGGGATACAACCTGGTCTGTGGATTTTCTAAAGCAAAGCATGGACAAATGAGTGGAATCCATGGGCAAAAATATTAGTTTTAAGAAAGATGAGGACTTTCTATCAGGCTGTTTAAAAAAGGAAGGACTTATTTCCAGAAGAATGAGTTCTTATTCAGTTTTTATTGCCTGCATTAACTTTCTTTTCCTTTTCTAACAGCTTCAAATTTTTGGAGGGAGTCTATATTGTTTTTAGGATGTCCATTTATTCCTCCTCTAGGCATAAAATACATGATCAAGATTAAGCCAATTGATGCATTACATTCTATTTCATAATAATTAGCTCAGGCTTACCACATAACCTAAACTCATGGGAGCAGAGTGAGTCTCAGGATCTTTTCTGGGAGTTTTGGGACAAATGTGATCACCTGTACAATCAATGTGTACAATAATGGGGAGTCTGAAACTAGTGGAAATATTCTTGCTACAGAGTGAAGAGGAGGCAATATGAGGATGAAGAGGGTACAGGGAAGAGGAAAGACAGGAAAGAATAATATAAAAAAGAACCTAGGGCTTTGATGCCATGATGCAGTCTGGATCAAATCATCTCTGAAATAAGCCATGTCTCTAGACTTAGTGACTATATATGAAAGTAAATTTCCAATTTGTATTTATGTGAATTTAAGTTTTATGTCACTTGGAACCAAAATCAAAGTGATACAACCAGACATGGGACTTGCAGAAATATCGGGAGGAACAGATTCTTACGTCAGCATCTTAACAGGTGGTTGTGTTGAAGGTAATTTGATTCAATTACACTTTGAATTACTAAAATTTGAAAGAATTTCCTTTTAAAATAAAGAAAAATATAGGTTTTTATATAATAGCATCATTATCTCTTAAATAAGAGTAAAAGAAGGATTTTAATAATTATCATGGCAAGAATTTCACATACTTGTTCACATAATATCTGTTTTATTCATTGTCTCAGCTCTCGAGGCCATGTGTGTTTATTGTACCTGTGAACATCATTCATAAAGGATGGTGGAGAGAAGCATAGCAGCTGAAAATGAGTGATCTAGAAGCCTATTTCTGGAGAATGTTTCTGAGGGGATGGAACTGAAAACAGGAGGCATTGGACAAGAAACCTCTAAAAACCTTGCAACCCCTGAGACTTGTGATTCTACGGTTTCTGAATTTGCAAATTAAATCCTAGAAATCAGAACTCTCTTTTTGTTTGTTTGCTTGCATGTTTTATATAAAATAATTTAATTTATTTTTATTCCTATTTCATCTTTCTAAAGTGCCAAAAATGTGACTTCTTTTTCTGAAGATAGTCACTGCTGCAGTTAACGTATTTGCTTTCCTTTACCCAGTCTGTAAAAGGACATCAAGATTTTTGCCTACATAAAAAAAAAAAAAGATTCAATTCATTTTAATATGTCACTTTCAACATTCAGGTGAATTACTTAAGCTTGCTGTGACTCAGCTTTTCTGTTGTACATTGAACCATAATAACACTTTTCTTAAAGTTTTTTAATGAGCTTTGGATAAGATCATACATGTAAAGTACTTAACTCAGTGTCTGACATATACGGAGCACTCAGTGGTTGCTTCCGTTTGCTTGAAATAAATCTTATATGATGTATGACTTGGATGACCTTTGAGTATCCTAAAATTATAAAATATATGCTGAAACAGGAGAATGAAATAGTAATAGCTAATATTTATGTATTACAGATTCCAAAGCATTTTGACATGCATAATCTTTTTTTATTCTACATAAAAATGAGTTCAGCATCATTATTTACAACTTAAAGATTAGTAAATTGAGGCCAAGATAAGTAAAGTTATTGTTATTTATCTCACACAGACATAAAGTGGAAGGTTCAGGACCCAAATCCAGGCTTTCTAACCCTAGGCACAGTATTCTTTCTACTATAACCTCACTGTGTTTGGTCATCATGACTCTTTCCTGAAAGAGCTCAGAATGGATCTGCACCATATCCCATGCTTACTGACAAAGAAAAGGAACATTAAACAATCTTGGAAGTTCGTAGGAAACTCAGGCTTGATAATAGTCAAGGGGTAAATATGAATGTGTACAAATAGAGTCCAATGAACATAATGTGTACATTTACTTTTCTAAAGTCTTGAATATTTGGTGCTTTAAAGAACTGGGGCAGTCATGTCTATGTATACGACTGGATTAAAGAATATGTAAGGCTTAATATAATTATAATTATAATGATCATATTTAGCATTAGAATAAGACTTTAAATTTTTCATGGCCATTTCATATGTTTTTTTTCTCTCTCTTCTTTAATTTGTAGCATTAGCATTGCTTTAAAGTATGCTCAGAGAAAAATCTCTAAATGTAAAAAATGTCATTTTTAGATTAAGCAATATGAGCAGTTTAATTTAACATTTCTTATAAATGGTCTGGATTTTACTAAGAAATTTCCAGACTTGCAGCAGACTGTATCTTGGTATAGGGAAATGTCAAGTAACTAAGAATAAACCATATAGCTATATTTTGGGGCTATGTGGATTTGGTGTGTAGGAATGGGTATGTTTTAGTGAGTACAAGTATAGTATAAGGTAAAATATTTGGAAAAGGTAATCCAAACTTTATCACAATGTTAAAGTTTTACCTCTCACTTAGAAGTCAAGGCAAAAATCTAGAAATTATGGTAAATAAGACCAATATAGTCCTGTTGGAGAAATATACTACATGAGATATGAAATCTTTTTTGCAATTTTAAATGCCAAGTTCTCTTAAAGAGAACTTTGATGGTATTATTATTCACCTGCTCATTTTCTCATTTATTCAACTCACTTATTAGTGACATAGAAAAGTACAGTGGCTCACTGTGTAGTCATGCAGTCTAGCTGGTTGACCAGTGGTAGTCTTTTCTTTCCAGCATCTCCATGCATGAGGTTTCATGCAACTGGACTCTGTGACTAAGAAGTCAGTACAGGGAGTTGCTACAGAGCTAAGACTCCAGGTAGAAAGAGGAGAAAGTTTACAGATCTCGAGTAGTGAATAAATTCAGTTTGGAGTAGCCTAACCATTAAGGACTGTGCATACCACACTAACGAGTTTCTGATTTTTCTGAAGTAATACAGGAAACAACGGAGGTACTCATGCTTTGAGGATATTATCAACAAATACTTATATGGCCACAGGCAAGTTAAGAGTAAGTGAGTTGGTCCACTGATCTGATTTAATTCTAATACATTTTACAATGTCTTTATGAATCAATAGCTGAGGATATAGAATATAAAAGAAGGATTTCTTGGTATCTCTGATATGATTTGTTAAACCTTATTCAGGGAGTTGCAGCCTGCTATTAAAAATCATTATACAATAAATGCCTCTTTTCTTCTTTTTCTTAATTTTCTACTTATTTTGTCATACACCCAAGGCTCCCAAAGGACTTATCAAAGAGACATCAGTAGACAATTTCGTTTAATCCCTCAAATGTTTATAGTATCTGAAAGCTCTTTTCTTCATTTACTGAGAGCTGCTGCTGCTCAGCATTGGCAGGCAGCACAGATGTTTTCTCTCTCTGTGTTGTCATAATTAGAAAACTTCAGCCTTTCTGTAAAGAAGTAGGAGTGATAAGGAATCCTTTAGTCAGTAAATTGCTTTATGAGGTATAAGTATGTCTGTATAATAGGGAATTATGCCAATAAGAGTGACATAAAAAACAAACGATTCAAAAAAAAAAAAGGAAAAGAAAATATTAAGTTCATAGTCAAATAGTAAACTTTGTGGTGCTTTATACTGCAGGGGAAAAATTATTTTCTCTCCAAGTCCAAAAGGCTTTTTAGTGTTGGTTCCTTCTTCTGAATATATTCAAAGCATCCTATGGGTCATCGCATACAATGTTGCAAACTGCCTTAAGGCAACTTGAGCCTGTATCTCTTTGAAGTTTTTTTTTAATGATAAACAATAGCCACCAAAAATCTTTGAGAGGAAAGAAGCTTACCTATGTTCCCATCAATCCCTCATTAAAAGTTCAAGCCTTAAGAAGAAATTTCCTGTCTAAAACAGACATTTATAAAACACATACTCATTAACAAGCTGCTGAGTAAAGTTCCCACACTTTGTCCTTTCAGGAGCTCTATGCTTTTGGCAGATAGAACACATTTTTATAGATAATGTTCTGTTACTTATAGTTTGTATCAGAATCCAAGAATCTTCCGTGGGCGAACCTTAGGGCTATTGGGGAACCAAACGTTGTGATCAAACCCTGACAATAAATTATGGAGGCTTCACTGGTTTCTTATATTGCGTTAGTAAAAAACTGAGGCACACCTCCCAAATATTTTCATCCAATGTAAAACAACCTGAATACTTTAATTTTACCAGAGATATTCCATTTCTACCACTCACCATACCAAAAAATAGAATATTGCTTTTACCAATCAAAACCTATTTTTGAGTGTTCATTATACTGATTAGCAAAGCATTAGATTTTAACTGATAAATGGAAGATAGACTGTCTATGGATTGTGCTCTCTTTATAGCATATTACCTGATCTGGATTGTCTCTTAATCGAAATTACAAATACAAAATTCAATAAATAAGTCATATATTTCCAAATAAATTATAGACACTACAAAAAACTTCCCCAATTTTAAACTGAGAGAATATGATTACGGTGACATGACCAAGAAAAAAGTGCTTATAGTTAATTGCAATATATAAAAGACTAAGAAGCTTGAATCTTGTATTATGAAACTCTGTGCTAATTCATGATCTATTCTTTTGATTGAGAATCAATGTAGTATTGTTAAAAGCGTAAGGATTCTGAAATCAACAAGATCATGGAATGAATTCCAATTCTAATACTAGTTAAATGACCTTGAGAAACTCACTAATCCCCAAGCTCAGCTTCCTCATTGTTAAATGGGTTGAACTTCTCACTTTGCAAGATTGTTATGAGAAACAGATATTGACTGTTGGTGTTATGTAACACAGTGCTTGGCCCAATAGGCCTCAATAAATATATCTCTCTTCCTTTTGAATAGAAAAACTGAAATAGCACCTGATTATTAAGCACACATAGAAAGTGTTACTAAGTACCAACAGAATAAGAAGTGGTTCCAAGAAACTTAGTAGGTGAACATAAGATAATATCAACTTAGAAATTTTATTTACATGAGTAAAAACCATAAGCTTTTCAATTTTAGATTATCAAAGGAATTAGAGCAAGCTAGACATGAGAGCTACATGTTTCAATGAACTCAAATGCGAGAAGCAAATGCATTTAAGTCAGAAGGGCTTTGAATCACAGTGAATCAGTGTGGTTCTCCATTGTAAAATGCCTTAAATTTTGTTTGCTGACAATTTGATTATTCATAATTGTATTTTAAACATTGGAGCATAGATATGTCTCTGACATATTGATTTCATTTCCTTTGATGTATACCCAGTAGTGGGATTGCTGGATCTTACAGTAGTTCTATTTTTAATATTTTAAGGTACTTCTAGACTGTTTTCCATAATGGTTTTACGAATTTACATTCATATCAACAGTGTATAACAGACATTTTGAGAAATGTCTATTTAGGTTTTTGCTCAGATTGTTTATAATCTGATTTTTTTTTTTTTGCTATTGAGTTGTTTGAGTCCCTTATATATTTTAGATATTAACCCCTTGTCAGATATATATTAATAGTTTCAAAATATTTTCTTACATTCTGTAGGTTGTCTTATCACTCTGTTGATTGTTTCCTTTCCTGTAGTTATATATGTTATATATGATCCCACTTGTCTATTTTTGCTTTTGTTACCTGTACTTTTGAGATCTTATCTAAAAAAAAAAAAGCATTTTCCCTGTGTTTTCTTCCATCACTATTCACAACAGCCAAGATATAGAATTAACCTAAGTGTTCACCATTTAATAAGTGAATGAAAAAAAATGTGGTACATACACACATACATACAATGGAATACTTTTCATAAAAATGAATAAAATCCTGTCATTTCTGGCAACACTGATGAATCTGAAGGGCATTACATTAAGTGAAATAAGCCAGGCACAGAAAGGCAAATACTGCCTGATCTCACTCAGATGTGGAATCTAGAAGAATTAATCTCAAAAAATATAGAGTGGAATAGTGGTTCCTAGAGGCTAGAGAAGGTAGGGGAAAAGGGGCAATAGGGAGGGATTGGTCAATGTATACGAAGCTATAGTTAGACAGGAGGAATAAGTTCTGGTATTGTGGTGCACTATGTTTAACAATATTATATTGTATATTTGAAAATATCTAGAAGAGTGGATTTTGAATATTCTCACCAGAAAGAAATAACTGTATATGAGATGATAAATATGATAAATATCCTGATTTGAATATTGTACAATGTAAATTTATATTGAAACATCACACTGTACCCCATAAATGTGTACAATTATTATGTGACAATTAAAAAAAATAAATAATTTCATTTTATCACATATTTCATTGTTATAGAATTACTTGTGTAATAGAAGACAAATGTTTCCCTTTGGTCTCTTTTTTTCCTTTCCATTTTTCAAATACTTTAAGGAAATGGGGCTTGAAGAACGCTTTCACTGATTGTTGATAATTGAGAAGCAAATATTTGCACCTGTGTCTTTGAATTGATACATATAAAACGTGAATGATGCTGCTGAAAATAACAGTCATTAGAATACCTGCATAATTCTTAACTCTAAGGAAATTCCTTCAACTTCATTGGAAAAATAACTTGAAGATTAGTCCTATCAAGAAATACCTTCTTAGAATAAAAAACATGCCATTTTCTTGAAGAAATCTTTAAAATTCAAGGAGGAATTTCCATTAAAAGTATATAGGGAGCCACTTAATCCTGCTCATATATTTTGGTAACTTCTTTTCCAAAATTACAACTAAAATTACTCCAGAAGTTTGTGTTTATTTAAGGATAGCATATAATTCTTTATATTATGTAATTCTTAAATAAAATTACATACTTTCTATAGTAGGTAAATATAATTTAATATTATTTTATTCTTATAATTTTAAGATTTTTTTATGTGAAAAATGTATAGGGTTAAAATGCATATCTCGGGTCATAAGAGTATTTAAAGTATCATTTGAGGTATGGATTATTGCTTAGAATTTATTTTGGCTCAAATATATTCTACTAATACCTTGGTTCTTTTCAGTCTGAGAAAACCCAAAGCTAAATTATAAAGAATAATAATATCCAATAACTGAGCACTTACTAGGGGTGTCAGGCACTCTTCCGAGCAGTTTGCTTAGGGGTTACTTCGTTCAATCTTAATTTTAGACTTAGCCAAGAAATATCATGACTAATGGAGACTTTTTTACTATATCTTACTATTTTTAATTGAAACTATGAATTGAAAACCTGCAATTTGAGCCTCTTTACATTGTCCTTCATGGTCTTCAGTCTTAGAGGATACTGTGTCCTACTTCTTTTTAAAACAAATCTGAGTTTCCTAAACTATTCTTCAAACTCTTTTTCTGCTTTCAGCTCTGTTTCACATTTCACTCTATTGTTATTTTCTGATTTCTGCCTCTCTATAATCTCTGTCTATTGTTTCTTCTTCTTCCTTTTTTATTTCCTCGCTCTCTCTTTTTCCTTCTCCTCTTTGTTCCTCTCTCCCCACTCCTTCTTTTTACTATATTCCTAAATTGTGTTCTCCCTAAATTATTTTTAGTCCCTGCTTATTCATTTTGTTTTTTCTTCCCCTCTTAAATCTTTCTGGGCCATCAGCATGTGCCTGATTCATTGATGTTTCTAAGCCATATTTAGATAGGTGTTTTGTTCCATATTAATGTTTTATCTCTTTCTAGAAACATCTCATCTAATTTAAGGATAGGTGATAGCAACACCAATATCCATACTGTTTAGAATATATTGTCCTAAGGAAACAAAATGCAATTGCAGTAGTGGGCAGACCTATTCAAAACTGATACTGACATGTTTCTCTGCAGTATTATGTCAGTAAATAAGAAGTAGGACACATAACTTCAGAGATGGAATTTCCTTCTAACTCCAATCAACCCCTGACTATGACACATAAAAACTGTTAGATTTCCCTTTATTTGTTTTGATTGTATAACATTTGAGAATAAAAATTTGAAAATAAAATAAATGTTATATTTTATATATGTCTATTTAGTTCTTTGACCTCATGGTGCCATGCTTTGCAAAATCTCTTTGGTAAACCTGATCAGTGTAACTGGGAACACTATGTTGATTCAAGCCCTATAAGCTGGAATATTTGAACCCATTAATCTTTCTGAGCCTTTCCTTTCCAATATAAAATTGGAAGATTAATATCGTACCTGTTTAAAGGCCATTGGCTCTCTCTTGATAGATGATATACACACCATCTACTCTATTCGATAGTAACCTGATAAAGAGATGTTTAAAGCCTGACATAATTCAATAATGCAGCTTGCTAGATTTCTATCCCTACTAATTTAATAATACCAATGATTTGTGATTTGTTCTAACAGAAATGTTTATTATCAGGTCAATATTGAGGTTGTAGTTAAAGTGTGTGATGTGAATCAGTGGTAGAGTTCTGCTAAATCTCAATGGCAAACTAATTTTTTATGTATTATATTTCAATTTTTAAGAATGATTTTCCTACCTCTCAGTTCTTACATTGGTTTATACGGTTCGAATATACTTGTGCACATTTACTTAATCTACATAGTCTCTAGAAAATGATACAAATGAGGTTTCAATAAAACTTTTTTTATTATATAAACCCTTTTATTAAATTCATATTGAAATTATGATTATCAATTATCATCTGTGTTATTAATAGAATATGTTACAATTTTACTCTAAAGAAAGTATAGTTTTATTTGACTTAGATACAATTAATTCCAAAATCATTATATTGAAATTTTTGCACTGTATTTTTTATTGGTTATATAAAGTTAAATACCATAAATATTTGTGACACCTTTTAATCAATTTAACTTGACAGTAGTGTAATTTTTTTCTTAGTTTTACAGAAAAGAAATCTAGAAATAAGTGTGTGTATGTGTGTGTTGTGTGTTTGTGTGTGTGTGTGTGTGTATATATACATAGAGAGACAGAAAGAGAGAATGAAAATTAGCTTACTATTGCAGTTTACTACTGTTTCTGTAACAAATTACCACAAATTTGGAAGAATTTAAAGCAACATGAACTCTTTCTCTTAGAATTCTGGTGGTGAGAAGTGGTGAGAAGTCCACTAAGAGTCTTACAAGGCTAAATTCCAATTGTCAACAGGGCTGGATCCTTCTGGAGGATCCATGGGGGAATCTGATACTTGCCTGTTTCAACTTTTAGTGACTGTTACAATTCCTTGGGTTATGGTTGTGTCATTCAATTCTTTTTTGCAACAAATCTTGTATTAATTTGATTCTGAATTCTGCATTACTCGTACAAGATTCCCAGGATAATCTGTGCATCTCAATATTCTTGATTTAATCATGAGTGCAAAGTCTCTTTTGCCATATAAGGTAACATGTAAACAGATTCTGGGTACAGAACATGGATGTTTTGGAGGTACCATTCACAGCCTACTATACGCTTCACTCTGAGTCTCAAAGATTCATGTCAATCCCATATGAAAAATTCACCTCATCCCAAGTTCGAAAAAAATCTCAACCTATTACAACATCAAGTTTTAGATCTTATATAAATTAAGTATGGGTAAGAGACGGTGGGTATAATCAATCCCTAGATGAGCTCATGAAACTCAAGGAACACATTATCTGCTTTTAAATACAATGGTGAGATAGGCATATGATAACAGCTATAAGCCCTCTCATTCAAAAAGAAAGTCACCAGTCCCAAGCAACTTTAATATGTAATGAGGCAAACTTCATTAAGTTTTAAGGTAGGGTAATAGTCTGTGGCTGGAGGCTCTGCCCTCTGGACCCAAGACTCTGACCTCTGGGTCTAAGTTTCTGCCCTCCAAGTCATCATCGCTTTCTTGTGAAGATTACCATATATTGGTAGCTCAGTAGTTTATCGGTCTGCTCTCTACCTACAGAATTTTCAGAGTCCAGCAACCTTTCATTTCACGTTCTCTCTGTCCTATTTGGTCCAATTTGGCAGTGTTTCTGCTGATATAACACTTCCCCAAACCTTGTGAGTCACCTGCATATGTCACTGGGATTTACTCCAGTAGACAAGATGCCCCTTCCCAGATTTTTCCTGGATAATTCAATCTCTATTACTGGTTTAGGCTGAGGGGGTTGAGGAGATCCCTGGGTAAATCTCTTGTTTCTGTTGTCACATCTACTACTCTGACTCTGACTCCCTCCACATCTCTCTAATAGGGAATGTCCTGATTATACCAGACCCATCCAGATAAACCACAATAATCTCTCCAATCCACTCAATCACATCTGTAAAGTCCCTTTGTCATGTAATATATCATAATCACAGCTTTCAGAGATTAAACATAGATATCTTTTGAAGATATCTCATGTATACATTTTTTTTTTCTGGAGAAACTCAGCAATTAGCTTTGGTATATTGTCTCCCCTCCATTTCATTTTAGCCCAAAGGCCAAGAAGCAATTGCCTTTCCTTCATTCTATGTATGCAGTTGGAATTCATTCAAAGACTTACAAGAATAAGCAAATTTCCAGTTCTATTTGAAGAAGAAATATTATATTTGAATAGTTATATAACTATTTAAAAATATAATCCATAGTACAGTTACCCAGAAAAATATACCAGACCAATAATATTTTATTTAGAAATCTAAAAATATTTAAGAAGAAATTATTTCAAACATATATAGCATATGTTAGAATTCAAACCATCAAAAAAGTAGAACTCCTCTTTATTAGGTTAATATAGCTTTAAGGAAATATCAGTGTAATAAATTCTAGTTGCAAATACAAAAAAAATGAGGTAATGATAGCACAGAAACAAATATTACAGATCAGTCTCATTCATAAAATATATGTAAATATTGTAAATAAATATAAGAAAAGTTACCCAGTAAAGTATATGAAACTAATATATCATGATTATATTGTGTTTAAATGAGAAAATTTATTATAGTTTTTCATAAAAAAGAGAAAAAAGGAATAAGTAGTCATTTTGTTAGATGAAGGATTGAACATATAAAGTTTAGAAATCTTAATAATATCTTTGCAAAATAAGGGTAGAAATAAATATTCCTATTCTGATAAAGATTATTTTCAAAACTTATATAACACATTAAATATAATGGTTAAAGGTTAGCAGCTTTCACATAAAGTCAGGATCATGTAAAATATACATACAGTTTCAGCTTCTATTAAAAATTTCTATAAAGAGCTAGTCAGCCAAATAAGACAAGTATTATAAATAAAAGTTAAAAACAAAGTTGTCATTTTTTAAAAATTATATGACTTTCTCAAAAGAGTATGTAAACAATTTATTAAAATTAATAAGAAAATTAAACAGGTATACCAAATTTAAGATAAACACTAATATATCAAATGCATTCCTCTGCAATATTGGCAAATATTTTTAAAATATAATTTAAAAATATGCCACTAACAACAAAATTCATAAAATTCCTCACAATAAATCTTAAAAAATCATATAGTCTGTAGAAAATTACATAATTGTAATTAAAACATGGACAGAAATTAAATAATTAAGGAAATGATAAAAATGGAAGAGATTTGCTATGCTCATGGATGGTTCTCAATAATATGAAAAAAGCATTTATTTTATTCAAGTTAATATATAAATTAAATCATTTTCTCAGCTCTTTCTAATATCAAACTGCATGGGCAAGGACTAAGTAGAACCAACGCAATTTTGAAGAAGTACGAGATAAGGCTACTTGTTCCACAACATTAGAAAACTTACAATAAAATCATATCAATTATTATAGTGCCATAATGCTAGAGGGGTATAAAAGTTTCCCAGTGAACAAAACTATAATCCAAGAAAGAAATACCCATGTATTTATGGAACCTTCATATATGATAGAAGTACATTTGCAAGTCACAAGGGAAGGCAAAGGGAAATTAATAAATAGTGCAGGAAAAATTCATTATCTCTCTTGAGAACGTACTGGATCTATATCGCTCAGTTATAAACATCAATTTTAGGTAGTTTAAAGATAAAGTGAAAAGCAAAACTAGGTTAATATTCTATCACATCAGTATGGGCAATTTTTTTAAAAGAAATAGAAGCAAAGTAAAAATTAAAAAGGATAAGAATTTCTAAAGCATAGATTATGAAAAAGTAAAAATGGTCGCTTTAAAGTAGAGAAACATAACAAACTCCACATTAACCAAATTATCAAATTTGCTAAGTGATATTGATATCATATATCTCTGATATGTTGCAATGAGTACGGCACTTTCTCCAAAATTCATATAATCAGTATAATCATGAGAAAATTTCAGTCAAACCCAAATTGAGAGATATTCTACAAAATCTTAACCATTACTCTTCAAAAGTGTTAAGCTTATGAAAAACAAGGAAAGACTGAGAAACTGTCACAGGTTGGAAAAGACTAAGACATGATGACTTAATACAACATGGTATCCTGGCAAAGTAAAATTAATTAGTAGAAAATATAGTGAAATCTCAGTAAAGTCTGTAGTTACTTTACAGTGTTAGACCAATATTAATTCCTTAGTTTTGAAACTTTACCATAGGTAGTTAAGATATTTATAGAACAGAAAACTGAGTGAGGACATGTAAGAACTCTCTGCAATATCTTTCCTACTCTTGTAAATACCTAAAATTATTTCACAATAAAACTTTAAAAAAAGATTTCTAATTTGACTACATTCAAACAATATCAAGAAACAAATGTGTGTCATATGACTTCATACTTTAGTTTTAAATACACATTTGTTAGAAAATGTTTGCAATGATTGTAACTCACCATGGATAAATATTAAGAACAGATCAAAATCCTACAAAAAGAAAAACAGCATATAAGTAAAAGACTAATAGCCCATTATAAAATGTCACCTGACATGAACAAGAAATCAGATATATTTATCCACTGAATGAAGATAAGTAAATTGGCTTGATTAAGTACATTGCAGAAAAATATAGGTATAGCAATATCTAACCAATTAGTATAGTCACATAGTCTTCAATTCAGAAATTCTACTTTGTTTATTCATTAAAGCTTCACATACATGAACATGGAGACAGTTAAAAGAATAACATTTGCATTATCAAAAACCTAGAAAAAAGTTTCAATGTTCAAGAACAGAATATCTTAATAGTATGAAGAATTTTCTTACAACTATTAAACAAGTAAATTAAAGTTAAGTGCTTCAATTCATTGCTGAAAATTGTTCAAAATTTGTTCCTGAAAAGAACAGTTAAATTTTTAAGATATGAACATGTGTATGTATAAAATAAGATGTCATTAAATATTATTAAAACATTTGAAATAATGTATAGGTAGGAAAAATATGAAGCTATGTAGGTGACGATAAGCTCTGAATTCGAGATTGTGAATTTCTGTGGGAAGTGTGAGGAGAAAGTGATGGGGAAGGGGCATGCACATAGTGAGGCTTCGACTGCATGGGAAAAGTTGCAGAGATGTAGATTCCACAAATTATTTTTAAAATTCATAGGTGTTAGCTAGATAAAAGGGACCAGGAGGGGATGAAAGAGAATTTTATAGGTTTATACCACATTGAAGAAAAAAATTAAAAGACTCTTATCTGGAATGGAGCATATTAAAAAATCTTAGAGACCTCCTCATTTTAAATATCCCCTAGATTCAAGGATCATAATGCAAGAGAAATGGCTGGGTTGCTATCAGGCTGTTCTTTATAAACTGCTTTGTAAGGAGTTATAAACATTCTTATAATACTTCTCTCATTCTATTGGCATTGATCCTTTCTTTCTGGCATTATGTAAAACACTTATTTACATGTTGCACTTACACCCTAGGGGCTAATTTTTGAGCTTCGGAACAAAATTAAATATGTTGGAATATTACGTAAACTCAAATGTTTTATTTAAATGATTGAGGGCCACTAAGGCAAAATGTCAGCAGGATTCGAAATGCTTTGCTAGGAAACTAGTTTCATATAATTGAAAATATAGCCCCAGACCCATATCCTATTAAAATGTAAATACACAGACATCCCAATATGTTTCTTCCAAACTTTTTCATAAAAATTGAGCTGTTTTTTATGCATGAGGCAATAGCTAAAATTGTCTTGTTGCACATCTGCATTGTGATTACTGGAGGTTTTAGTCTTTGATGCCAAAAGACATGAAACTCATATCCAGAAATCCATCTGGAGAAAAGTGAGGCTAAGCTTTTATTCCTTGTATTGTATGTGCATTGTGGATTACAGGATCAGATCCAGAAAGTTCACATTAGTTTGAACCTACTTGGAAAATATATAAAAAGATAGGGACAGATTATTTCATTCCTGTGAGATGCTTTAGAGTAGGCAACACTCCCACATTCTAAATTTTCTTTATACTTCAAAGAAACGTCATTACATTCGAGCATTTGCATATATTTACAAAAATTTTTTCTTTAGTCAGGTATCATACTTTCCAAAAGTAGGAGAACGTGATGTTTTAGAACAGCAGCTTGAGAGTAATATAGCTCAAAATCAAATCTGTGCTTAGTCTTCACATGCTATATGCATAACCAAGGGGGAAGTTTCCTAATTCTTCAGATTTCATTTTCATCATCTGAAATGGGAATAATAAGCACACGTACCTCATGTTGCCCGGTACAGACTGAATGACACGAAGTATCGGGGAGGAGATTGAAGACGTGCTAAGGAGTGAAAAATGATAGTTATTTTTACTAATGAAATTATTATGTCAAAGTAGACATAAAATTTAAAGAAATAAACAAGTTCATCACACCCTAGATTCTCATTACAAATACGTATTTATTATTATTGATGTTTGCAGGCAAGAACGTCTTTTCGAAGGAATATTTATAGTGTGATCATATCCCATCTCATTGCCACCATTTCCTGCTTCCTACCTTTAATTGTCTGAAGAAACAGTCTTTTGCATGCCACAAAAAATGCTGCAAAGGTTATTTGAATAACCACACATTTCCCCATGTGAAGTAATCTCTTACCATCTCTGAATCCATATAGACTTTTTAAATAATTTAATATTTTCTTCTTTATATTATAATTATTTGCATTCATTTACTTTTCTCCACAACAATAGCTTCCAAGCTTTTTTGATTGGATTTTTCAGTAAGAAATATATTTTATAAATGATCCAGAGTATGCATTCTTATTCTCAACTCACCATTCAGGCTGCTCTGAAATGTTTTATTCTATTCTAGTCTAGTCTATTCTTACAACATTATACTATCCTATCCTATACTTTCCTCCTCTCCTGTCCTATCCGTCTTATCGTATCTCAGTCCCTTTCTTCTCCATCTGTCTTATCCTGTAACCCAGTATCCTAACATATCCTATCTTACTCTAATTCAAATTTTTAAAATTCTAGATGGAACCTCTAAACTGATTATATGCCCAATAAAGTTGTGATTACATCTATAAACCTTTTCCCTCCTCTTTTCCCTCCTCTTTGTTGATTCTTCTTGCACCTTTAACAATACTTAGCATGGTGCCTTCCATAGTATAAATGTATGTAAATATTTATGAAATGGGTGAATTAATAAATAGTCTATATCAATTCTGAATGGCTCCAATTTCAAGCTCACAGAATTTTTTGTTGTTGTTTAGAAATTGGTCTATACACAGAAAAGATTGCCCAATCCAAATTTAGACACAGAAACATGAAGTTAAATGAAGCAAATATAGTTAATTGATATAGATTTGAAATATAATTCTTAATTATTTTGAAAGTTTCCTCTTTTTCCTTTGTGTCAATGATTTGTGCTGGTTGATTCCGAGCCACCAGCATTTTTTTCAATTCCTATTTATCTCATAAGTAATCATTAAATAATAGAATATGTTCTCAGATTTCAATCATCTTAATCTATTCACACAGGGATTAGGTAACACATTTTCACAATATTTAGTCACTTAAAACAACATTCCTTTATTATCTTCCACAGTATACATGGCTGAGAATGGAGGGCAAAATGTTCACCAAATATTTTGATATCATAGGAAGATATTTATTTTCCATTGTAAGAAATTCCATTTTCTAGAATTATGAAGAATATACATTTCGAAAAAAACTTAAAAAAAATGTAAAGTGTATTTTCCACGACATTTCAGAATTAAGAAATTGCATGGAATAAGAATAAGTTCTAGGTCAACAAGGGAAATTGGCTGTATCAAATACATGCATCCAAAAAAGTGGGTTACTTCTTCCAACCTCAGTTCTAAAGCAGCAGCTCAAAGATAGTTTACTGGATGCAGAGACAGGTCATAAAAATAAAGAGATTCTCCAAAGGAACAGATTTTATTTAGAACAGAATATGGGAAACTCAAACCTAAGGGAACTCTTGAAAATAATGAGATTTTGGTGGTAAGCAATCAAGAGTATTCCGGTATCTCCATGAGATCAACAAATTACACCTTAGGCCAATGGGTTTACCAGAAAAATAAATAAATAACAGTGAAAAAGGCAGTTAAAAAGAGTCCTTCTGGGGTCAAAGCAAACATCGAAAACTGTCTTAAAAACTAGACCCTGTAAAGGAGCATGGAATTAATTGGATTAGAAAGTGGAGCAATTTATGGCCTAGAACAATGACAAGCCCAGACCCAGATGACTTCAATAGTGGATTTTACCACAGATTTAAAGAATAATTAATTCTTCACAAACTCTTCTAAAAAAAGGCAGAATAAACAAAACTTCTCAACGCACTCTAAGAGATCATTATTACACTGATACAAAGTCCAGATGAACACTTCATGAGAAAGGCAAACTATAGACCAATACCTCATATGCATATGAGCTCAAAACTCCTCAGCCATATATTAACAAACAGAATCCATCCATATGCACAAAAGATTGTACATTATAACGAAGTGGGATTTAGCAGAGGAATAAAAAGTAATATATGAGCATCAATTAATGTAATACATCATGTTAATATAATTAATGACAAAATTACATGATTATCATAATAGAGGCAGAAAAATCATTTGACACAATCTAAAATCCTTTATTGATTAAAATGCTGAAAAAACTAGGAATAGAAAGAAACTTCCCTAAGCTGATAAAGGATATCTACAAAACATCTACAGTTTACCTCACACTTGATGGTAAATAATTGTTTTCTATTTAAGATTAGGAATAAAATAAGGACGTCTTCTCTTGTCACTTCTATTCAACATTGTACTTAAGATTTTAGCTGGAGTGTTTAGGCATCCAAATTGGAAAAGAAGAAGCAAAATTATCTCTATTTGCAGACGTCATGATTTTGCATATGGAAAATCCTAAGAAACCCACTGAAATACTGTTAGAATGAAAAAGCCAGGTCAGCAAGATTGCAGTATACAAGATTAATGAAAAAAATTAATGGTATCTTTATGCACTATAAATGAACCATTTGAACATGAAATTAAAAGAACATTTTACATTTACAATAGCAGTATCTAAAAGAATAAACTAGGGTTAAACTGTACAAAAAGGTGTAAGATATATATATACTAAAAACTATAAAATATTGTTGAAGGAATTTAAAGAGGAACTAAAAAATAGAAAAGCATCTCATGTTCATGAATTAAATTTATTAATGTAAAAATGGCAAAATTTCCAAAACTGATTTTAAGATTAGATATCATCTATCTCATAATCTTAAATGACTTTTTTGGAGAAATTGACAAGCTGATTTTAGATTTCATATTAAAACTCAAGGAATCCTACACAGTCAAGACAATTTTGAACTAAAAAACAAAAATAGATGGCTTATACTTCTCACTTAAAAACTAACTATAAAACTACAGTAATAAAGTCTGTGTGGCACCAGCATAATGACAGACACAAAGATTCATGGAATAAAATTGCAAATTTAGAAATAAACCTTCACATTTATGTTCAATTGATTTTTTATTTTAATTGTAATTTTTTTATTTCAAAATATTGAGGGGGTACACATGCTTTTATTACATGGATAGCTCTTGTAATGCTTGAGTCAGGGATATATGTGTGCCCATCACCCAAATAGTGTTCATTATATCCATTAGGTAGATTTTTGCCCATCCCCTGGTACCCTCTTCCCTCTGCTTGATTTCCAATGACTTTTACTTCCCTCTGTGCAACATGAGTGCTCACCAGTTAGTTTCAATTTGATAATGAGTATATGTGGTGTATGTTTTTCCGTTCTTAATATACTTCACTTAGGATAATAGTCTCCATTTCCATCCAAACTACCGCAAAAGGCATTAATTCATCCTTTTGTATGTCTGAGCAGTATTCCATGGTGTGTGTGTGTATACATACACATTACATTTTATTAATCCACTCATGAATTGATGGGCACTTGGGGTGAATCCACACCTTTGCAATTGTGAATTGTGCTACAATAAACATTCGAGTGCAGGTGTCTTTTTGTTAAAAAGATTTCATTTCCTTTGGGTAGATACCCAGTAGTGGGATGGCTGGATTGAATGGCAGGTCTACTTTTAGTTCTTTGAGGACTATCTGTAGTGTTTTCCACAGAGGTTGCTAATTTACAGTCCCACCAACAGCGTATAAGCGTTCTTTTCCCTCTGCATCCACAATAGCATCTATTGTTTTTGGACTTTTTAATAAAAGCCATTCTAACAGGGGTAAGGTGATATTTCATTGTGGTATAAATTTGCAATTCCCTAATGATTAGCGATGTTGAGCATTTTTTCACGTGTTTGTTGGCCATTTGTTTA
>CAUYSK010088604.1:0-12305 GCA_963575035.1 Avahi laniger | reverse complement strand
TGTTTCTTATAGCTGAATGGTACTCCAGTCAAAAGGCCGCACGTGAGGACCTAGAAGGCCACATGTGGCCTTAAGGCCATAGGTTCCCCACTCCTGGATTAGGGCCTACCATAATAACCTCATTTTAACTTAACCACCTCTTTAAAAGTCCTGTCTCCAAATGCACTCGCCTTCTGAGGTATTAGGGGTTAGGTCTTCAATATGTGAATTTTGGGGGACATGACTCAACCAAGAACAACTTGTTTTCATTATAACCTGTTAGAGAGGCTTGAAGAGTTAATTAACTTCAGGTACCTTGAAATTTTTGACCATTCCCACTATTTACCAAGAAGAATCTAAACGCTGTGGATGTCTAAATTGGCTTGGGTCAGTTTACAACCCTGGGAAAATCCACTTTGCTGTCTCTGTGCCTCAGCTTCTTCATCTGTAACATGGAGATAATAAAAGTATTGACCTCACGAGGTAGTTTTAATGATTAAATACGTGAAGGAGTATGGAGTGTTTAAAACAATGCTTGATAAATAGTGTTTGCATTTTTACAGGTTGAGTATTCCTTATCTGAAAAGCTTAGGACCAGTAGTGTTTCAGGTTTCACATATTTTTGGATTTTGGAATATTTGCAGCATTCCTGGTTGAGCAACCCCAATCTGAACATTCAAACTCCAAAGTACTCTAATGAGAATTTCCTTTGAGTGTTATGTCAGCACTCAAAAAGTTTTGGATTTCAGATTTTTGGATTAGGGATGCTCAACCTGTACTGTCATTTTTGAGTCCATGATGAAATAAATGAATGAAACAATCAGTAAGACTAGTTTTACTCTTTAATTTACAGAGACATAAATTGAAGCCAAGCAAGCTTCAACGGCATTCAGCTTTTCAGAGATACAACCTATGTAAGAATTTAAGTGCTATGACTCAAAATCTATTTTCTTCCCCTGCACTAAATCACATGACTGCAGCTGAGGGTCAACTTCACAAAGGTCCACAAAGTATGATTTCTGCCTAGTTTTACCAAAATGATAGAGAAAATGCCTCTGACATTTTCTGAACTGAAAATGAGCTAAGATCACTCATTTCAATAACTGAGTTTCTGTGTATAATTGTATATGGTTGATTTTAATTCAGTTTGAACTATTACTCAATTATATTCATTAAGTATTTAATAAATGGCTAATTGGGACAAGTATGTTGTTCAAAAAATGTCACATAACTGGCACTACAAAGACTGTACCGTGAACTAGCTTATGCCAATTTGATCACATCCATCATTAGGTTCTGTTTGGTGCATTTTAGCCACCAGTAATTACAGGTTAGGTGAGAATTAGCTACACCTCTACAAGACCTGTTACCAGGTTTAAGTGAAAGAAAACCTCACACCATAGTCTGTGAAACATCTAAATATTTTCTATCAAGCAGGAATAAATAGTCATATAATCTCTTTTGTCAGCTCAATGAAATCCCAGGTCTCTGTCCTCTTTACAGATCCCAAAATTCTTTGCACAAAAGAGTCACCTGAGTCAAAAATAGAAGTAAGCTAAACCTCTCTCAGAGTCAGGCAACTGAGACCCTCCCACAACCATGGCAGAACACAAGATCATTCAGGAGGCAAAGCCAGGGGACTGTTCTTGAGGACAAAGGGTAAAGGGTCTGATGGATTCTGTATCCTCTGGGTCCATGTAAAGACAGGAGGCTTCTGTAAGATATATTTGGCAGTTCACATATTTTGAATACCATTAATTCTAGCTATGTTGACTCTTTCTAGCATTTATTGTGATGATTATAAAATCCTCTCGGGAAGTTTTCAGGTAAAGGAATTCCAAATAGTTCCTGTAGAATAGCTGTTTCTAAGTGTGGTCATTCTGATTAATGGAAGAGGCCCTTAGAGGGGTACACATTCTCAATAAGAAAAATTGAGTGAGCCTAGGGTATAAATTGAAAGTTTTACACACATTTTTATCACACTCTCCATATAAAGTGTTTTAAAATAAATTATAGATAAAATACACCTACCTTGCTATCAGCTGTCCTGTATGAAATTCATAGAGATGGTTTTTGTAGAAAAAGCAGAAAATGCAGCCATGTGGAATGATTTTTTTCCAGAAGATGCTTACAGATTTGTTCCATCTAGAGAAAATGAAAGCATATACCTGAAATATAGAAAATTCCTCCCAAAGGAAAGATGAATACATATATATACATAGACACATATAAAATATATATGTATATGCATATATACACAATATATGTTGGTGTGTATACTCTGTGATTTTCTTAATAGAAATTAACATCATCTATTACAGTTGCAATTTTCTCAGCTTAATTGGTCTAAATAATTGTAGACTTCAAGGTATGCATTCTTTTCACACAAAATGTATTTAGAGATCTATAAAGAGATAATCATCCCAAAGATCTAAATGCAATATTTATTAACTAATTAACTTTTAGATACGTTATATGCAAGATATAAAGCATTATCTAGTATAACATTTAGATGTTCAGAGACAATTAGATACTGACTTTGGGATTAAAAAAAGTATTTAACTTGAGTTTGAAAAAATATAGTCCATTTAACAACAAAAAGTTGCATAATTCCTTCAGTTACATAATAAGCACTTTAAACCTCCCACTCTTTTGTAGGAGGAATGTATTATGGATATATTCTAAGAACATCGGAGGCACTGTTAATGCATGGTTCTATGATACCTTCTTGAATCATCATAAAGAACATTGTTATTATTACCAGTAAAGGATGAGGATGACTCAAGTTCTACTAGAATATAGCTCCTTTAGACCAGGTGCCATTTTGGAGATTTGTATACGTATCCAAAAGGGTCCAGCACAATGCTGCCTACGTGTTAAGAATTAGGGATTCTTCTTTGATGGTTTAATGATAATGGTATTCAATTCTAATATCATGCCACAAAGTTTCTGAACAGACATGAGAAAGCCAAAGAGAAGAGGGGAATTGTGTAGCTCTACCTGCTAAAGTTAAGCACTGTAGAGAACCATGACTACATTGTGCACTGTGATGCCAGTTTCCTTGTTCTTGATATGGATATGGATTTTAGAACCTTAGAAGAGAGGAGCCAGGAGGAATGCTTGAGGTTATCTGGCCCAGCATTTAGTCGTTCATGTGTGTGTCTTGGTTTGTTTTGTTTTAGCAATGAAAATGTTCTTTTAAATGAAATGGAAACTCTGTTATAATGTTTACATATTTGAATTATTATTCTGGTGGATCTTAAAGGGCCGTTTGGAGAGGTAGGTTGGAGGAAGATAGTTCATTTGAAAGCTGTGATAAGGACCATAACTCAGCTAATGAGGATGAAGAAAAGAACATAAATTCAAAAGATATTTAGAAGTTAGACCTAGCCTCTGGAAATTAAAAAAAAAAAAAAAAGAAGGATGTTGAGTTTGAATCCTAGGCTTCCTGCTTGGACCATTGGTAGATGGTGCTAGAGAAGTGAATTTCCACAGGAAGGCAATCCATTTGGAAGAATAGAATTGGAGTAAAATATAATGAATTAGATTAATCTGTGTTGGTTTTGAGAAGAGCAGTGAAGGTGCAAGAAAAGAGTGATTTCAGTCCTTACACACACATCTTTTGTCTTGATTCGTGCAGATACCCAATAATTTGACATCTTAGTGAGTCCCTTGTGATAAAGAACTGTCAGTTGGGAAGATAGAGAACCTGAAAGGATGGTTTCTCTTAAATAACTCTCTTCCTATTAACATATGATCTGGTTTTCAGCACATTTCCCATAGCTGTATGATCCCAGAAAACTGGGGGTTGTGGTCGGTTGACATGCCTGCCTCTTTTGTGTATGTGTGTGCATGTGTGTGTGTGTGTGTGTGTGTGTGTGTGAGTTATGTGTTAAATTTTTCTTATTTATTTCCCACAATAAATCCTAGATTTTTACACACATCCTGGGATAGCCCTAAGTCTACTCCTTAACTGATTTTGTAGGCTTTTTGCATTCCCTGGCAACTGAAAAATCAACCATAGCACACCTATCCTAACCCAAGTCCAAATGAGCAATAGTCGTTTTGAGCGGGAGCTCGAAATTCTATAAAAACCATAAAAATAGGCTGGTCAACATTTTTTTTGTAATCATCAAGCTAGGGAGCTCTATTCACACTATTTGATCAGCCAGTCTGTAACCTCTGATCTCTTCCCCAAGGTGTACACTTACAACACTAAAGAGCACTAAAGCATTAACAAAGAATTATTTGTTAGGCCCATGGAGTTGGTTAAACCACTGGGATGTCAAGTCCTGACTCTGGTCCAGGTATGGTAATTTTTGTCAAGAATTATTTTTTGTTTCTTTATTTAAAAGGGAGATAATTAGAATTGTTACTTTTTGTCACCCACAGCTGGAAAAAGATTATGTTCGTTTGTCTAGAGGAGAAAAAAATAGACCAGACAGATACCCAGAAGCTGTTAGCACCGTGAGAAGGTTTAAGAAAAATTGGGGGTGGGGGAAGAGAAGCTGTGCTTTGCTTAGAGATTTTTAAATAGCCACACAGAGAGTAGATAGTGAGGAATAAAGGTCTGAAACTCAGGAATGTTCTTGGCCTAGATGTATAGATTGTTCTTCCTTGAGGCATAGATAGTTGTAAAATCAAAGAAAGGAGCAAGATCACCAAGAGATGCAAGGTAGGGTCTGAATAGAAGAGAGCTAACATGAAGTCCTGAATAATACCACAATTTAAGGTCTGGCAGACAAAAACCATGGGAAGAAGGAAATCAGAAAGAGTGAACAAGAGGTAAGAAGTGAATCAGAAATAAATAGCATAGTGGAAATCAAAGAAGGGAGAGATTCAAGGTCTAGGGAATAGTAAAACAGAGTCAAAATCCATGGAGAAGTCATATAAGATGACATCTCAAAATTATCTATTGAATTTGTTACTTGGAGAGTCACTAGTCGACTTTCTGTGCTTTTAATGGAGTGGTACAGCCAGAAGCATGATTCCAAGTATTGTGTGTGGTCAGAATGTGAGTGACGGGAGCATTGAGATTAAACTGTCAGACATGCATCTGATTAAGAAGAGAAAGGAAAAGGTAATATGACAGCTAGAGAGAGGTACAAACTTAAGGAGAACGTTTTATGTGGGTATACAAATGCACGCACATTTCTTCTGTGTTTAGGGGAAAACAAAAGAGCAAATGTAGAAGATAGAGAAAACATATAAATGAACAGGGGCAGAATAGTAAGAAAAGAAAGTAGAGTAAGTGACTGTATTAGTTTTACTAGGACTGCCATACCAAAACACCACAGACTGGGTGACTCAAATAACAGAGATTTATATTCTGATGTTTATTTTCAGTTCTTGAGATTGGAAGACTAAAATCAAGGTATCTGCAGGTATGGTTTCTTTTGAGGTCCCTCTGCATGGCCTCAAGATGGTCACATTCTCACTAGGTCCTCACATGATCATTTCTCTGTGTGTGCATCTCTCATGTCTCTTTGTGTGTCTAAATTTCTTCTTCTGATGAGGATACCAGACAAACTGAATTAGGGCTCACCCTAATAGTATCACTTTAAATTAATTATTTCTTCAAAAACTCTATCTCCAAATACAGATATATTTTGAGGTATTTAGTGTTAGGTCTTCAACATATGATTTTTGAGGAGATAGAATTTATCCCATTATACTGGTGGAGGAGAATGCTGAGGAGAGATTATGGGGAAAGAAGGAGGCATTTTCCAGAATGGTTCAGCTACTTGAAGTAGACATGATAGTTGGTGACTGGTAAACATGACAATAAAAACATCAACTTGAACTTCCTGCCGTTTGCAGTGGAACATACTCCCTCTTAGACTTTAAATATATATCTGGAGCTTATTTCCATTGTGTAACACATTTGAAAGCCCTTTGTACCCCTATTCTCTGATTATATAGTGATTATCCCCTACTTCAGTCAACAAATAGTAGTTGAGCACCTACCGTGGTGCCGGGTACCAAACTTTTTGTAAAAATAAGTTCTCAATTCATTTTTTAATATGAAAGGTGTGTCATTAAGCTAAAGTTGTTGGCTTTAACTGGTTTAACCTCTCATTTTCTCTGTTGTTTTATGTTCATCCTCATGCTTATAGATATTGCCCAAATATTGAGTTAAATTAAAAATAAAGCATATGCTATGATTAATACATTTTGGCAAAATAATAGACTATGTTTGTTTTGACTTTTTCCATTTTTACAGCCAACAGGCTTTTTATTTTGTTGATGGGTTCTGTGATTATTTGAATCATTTACCGAGTTCAAATCCTCATTGCAAAAACTAAATGTTGAATATTTTTAACAAGCTCACATAGTATTTATAATTTATACACCAACACAAAGGATGGGTATGTATGATATCAAATGTATAACTTTAAAGAAAATTATCTAAATATTTATATACTTAAGTTTTAATCAGTTAGAATATAAGGAAATTTTTTTAATATAGTAGGCTTGATTTTTCAACCTGAACATTAGCAACATTAAGATATACTTGAAATATTTATAATAAGAGGAAAATCCAAGATTATTAACTTTATTCTCTATCATGAATCTTACATACTTTATGAACAAAAAACACAGATATCAAATCTCCTAAGTAACCAAGAATCATTAATTCTTTGTTAATGCAACACACTTTTGCTCTTTTGTCATTATTATAATGAAGAACAGTGTTTTACAAAAGCAAGTCAAGCAAATACATTAAATCATGACCTCTATTCTTTGCAGTACTCTAGTTTAAGTGCCCTGAAATGAACTTTCTAGTTAATTAGCATTCTTCTGTTTGTCACTTTAAGTAATTACTCATCTCAATTTAATTGAAGTGTTATATGTGAGGCACTAAGAGCTTGGAAACAGACCCACCTGATGAATTAAGTTCACTAGGAACAAAGCAGATAGTCGCATTCAGGAGTCAAAGGAGCAGCCTGCCAGGAGATGGGGAAGAAAGTAATGGGAATAATTAACATCTCTTGCTTCAATAATTGCATTGGAAGGATGGGTTTCAAATATCCATTAATTTAAGTGGTCTTTATTCCATCATTAAGCAAACTGCATATTTGGCACCGACTTTTGCATGCATTTAGCACAAATAGACCATGTTGTGCCTGTATGCCATTGGGAGCAATTCTTATCGGAGCTTCAGGGAGCTCTTTGCATCTGTGCCTCTTGTGCCTGATGCTGTAACCAGGGATGGGCTGATTACTGGGCAAGGTCTTAAGGGCACTGCTACTTCTCTGGAAAGCAGAAATTAAGTTTTTCACCTCTTAGAGCTCAAACCTCAAGGTCTGTTTATTCAAGGATAATCTGTCCCTGAGAAAATTGCTCTATAGCATTTAAACTCATATGTCTTACATTTTCAACCAAATAATTCATAAATAAAAATGTCATGTTTGCTTGTGCCTAAGAAGCATTCTTTTTCCCCTCCGTGTTTTAACATTTCTGAAATTGGAATGCCCCTTACAGTTTCCTTTTTGACCTTCATGCAAAGATGTGGTTAAAAGACTGATGTATGTTAAAATAGATTAAATCTTGGAAATGAAGAAATGCAGTGCCTCAGCTGCATGGAGCTTATGCTGTGAGCTGGCAATTTTGCTCTTGTCCTTACAAATACCTTATTACATGGCAAATGAGGTACCAAGTGCTTTTACTTCTCTGGTCTTACATAGTCTTCCCCACAAATGGATGCTTAGATGTTATTATGCTTACTTGGCTGAATATCATAGAGCTGAGAAATGTTAAAGTCTGAATTCATTCATTCATTCATTCATTCATTCATCGATGTAATCAACATCTGTTTTGAGCATCTGCATTTGAAATACAAATAATAATGACTATGATGAACACAAATGTACTGAGTACTTATTATGGGCTGGCCACTATACTAGATGAATGAAGAGAATGGTGGACAATAATGGTTCCATATTCAAACCTGGATCTGACTGCCTCAAAGCTCAGGCCCTGAGGTCACGCTGCCTTGGGAAGCCAAATTAAGATAAAGATGTACAGCTGCTTCGGCTGAGGCATCCACTACTGAAATAATTAGCAGGATAAAATCTGCTGATCTAGTTTGGTATACAAATATCCCCAAAGAGAATTCTGGAGACAGAGAATCAATTTCTGAGTCCTAGCTGTGCCTCTTATTGACTATGAAACATTGGGTTCATCAGTGCAATCTAAGATTGTATCTCCCTCTAAGAAATACTCCCTATGGCCACGTGATCTAGTTAGGGTCGCTGTTTTTCAGAAGATGGTATAAACTCTGCCTTCTTTTTGAGAATACGTCATAGCACTATTGAAATATCTTCACTTGAGTTTTTTTGTTGTGTGTTTCTTTTTGCTAGAGAGTATAAGCTAAACCTCTGGAGACCCGATCATTATCAAATGCTCATTTATGAAGAATGGTATTGATGTGCATAGCCTGAAACATAAGTAGTCTATGCATTACTAAAAACATCCCAAATTTTAACCTTGGATCAGACAAATTTAAAGAGCTCCGTGAATGTACCCAATAGACTTCCCTCAATAGATATCATGTATTGAACTCTTGCTTAGTTCTATGTCTTTAGTTTACACGAAAGGATTACTATAGATACATTATTAGACAGGTAGATGACAGAAAGAGAGAAAATGATAGATAGATAGACAGTAGGAAAAGAAGGTGTTAAAATGTTGAACACTGTATCACACTTTCTGAGGAAATCAATATGAAAAATTCCATCAGGGACCTGCATTTGTGCAAAATTTATGGCCAAAAATTTATGGATAAGCACGAGTCTCCTAACACATCATATTTCCATTTCTGTGCTTTGGCTCCCAGGAAGCTTGGAGCTAAATTTGCAACTTTTCTCTGGTGATGGCACAGCGTGTTCTGGTGGGCATTTCTGTGTACTCACTTTGCCTCTGCTTTTTCTTCTTTCCCTGTCCTCATTTTCCAATTCCACCTACTTCTCTTAACTATTTTTGTCCTATCATACTGCATGTATTTATGTAAGAGTATCTCAATTTATTTTAGGAATTAGGCAGGGTATAAAATTAATCATTAAAAAATTAATGTTTGAGTAATTCTACAGAGGAGAAACCTATGAAGTTTACCTCAGCCAGGTGATCAAGGTATTATCAGTTATAAATCGCATTGATACTGTGGTCCTTTGATAGGGTGTGATGAGAACAGCACTTAACTTCTGTGACCTCCTCCCCCAAACCCATAGCCCCAGTGTAATCCCGAGAAAAACACCAAACAAATCCCAACTGAGGGAAATTCTCCAAAATACCTGACCAGTAGCATCCTTCAAAACTTTCCAGGCCATCAAACAAGGCAAGTCTGAGAAACTGTCATAGCCATGAGGAGCCTTAAAGAGATTGGATAACTAAGTATAATGTGGTATTCCAGATAAAATCCTGGAGCAGAGAAAGGACAGTAGGCAAAAACTAGAGAAATTTGAGTAAAATGTAAACTTTAGTTAATAATAGTCAATATTGATTCATTAATTATGACATACTATTCTCATTTAAGATGATAATAGGAGAAACTCAATGTAGAATGTGTGGAGACTATCTTCACAACTTTTCTATAGAGTTAAAATTATTCTAAGATTTAAAAGTTTATAAAAATAAAAAAGACTAATGTTAAAATATGGAATGATTGAATGAGATACCATTTATGATACACCTTTGCACGTTAACAAAGTGCAAGAATAACATACTTCCTGTGTGTCTATGTGATTGGTGCAAGTAGGTGATTGGTGATATCTCCTCATGAAAACATTTTCTGTGACTAAATCTCAAAAATTGTCTTGGAGAGGCCATGGAATGTAAGCTGAGGACAGTGCCCATTGTAGACCCTGCAAGTCAAGTGTCCCTGATGTGAAATTTCTTGTTAAGTGAGAAAAACAACTGAGCAGAAGAAGGAAAGAGAAACGAATGAGTAATTAACATCATCTTTCCACAAATCTAACTTCCTCTGCAGCTCTCTTTGTCAACAAGGGTAGAGTCACAAAACCCTATGGAGAAAGGGTCTTACGGTCAAAATGGGTGTTTTTGTATGAATCTCTTAGTATCTCCTCAATATGGGAAACCTGCTAACTCCACCTGTTGTTTGATCATAGTTCCTTCACACAGGGACAGTTTTGACAGCACTCAGACACTCCCAGAATCTGGTAACTTGTCCAAATGTGCTTCTTTACTAAAAGTAGTCAAGTTAGCCCTCTGAACCTAATTCTGTTTGGTGAGCATCTCTGGTTTTCAAATTCATACATTGTTGCTTCAGGAACAAAACTTCTAACAGGTGCTGGATTACCTAGGATTGGGTTTCATTACAACAGAGACTCAACATAATAGCAGCATAAATGTGATTGAAGTCCATTTTTCTTTCACAGAGAAGTCCCAGAAAGAGAAGTTCAGGTCTGATATGGTGTTTCCCCAATTGTGTGGGACTCCAGACACTTTTAGTTTTCTTCTACACCATCCCTAGTGTGTGGTCTTCAAGAGCATGAGTGGTCCAAGATGGAGCTACAGACATCACATTGCTGTTGCAGGTAGGATGGATGAAGACAGAAAGAAAAGGGGCAAGAATTGTGTGTCAGCTATCTTATAAGGAAGGGTCTCAGAAGCTAATTGACCACAGCTGAAGAGAGGCTGGGAGACAATTGTCACTATTCTGGAAGGGGTGCTGTGCTTTGACAATAGAGGCTCTAAGACAAACAGGAAGAATCGATAGTGGGAAACATGTAGGAACCTCTGCTTCAACAGTCAATTTTCTCCTTAGTGCTTAATCACACCATTCTACAGTGTACCAAATTGTCCTGGGAAGACCTAAGCTCTATTCTCAGCTCTACTGTATATTAATACTAAATATATGACCTTGGTTAAATCACTTAACCTCTGTGAGATGCAGTTTTCTCATCTGTAAAATTAGGCTAATCATTTCTCCTCTTCTATCCTCAAAGAGTTAAATTAGACAAATATATGTGAAAAGGCCTCATGAATGGTCAATTGCAAACACAGGATGATGCTATCATCACCATCTTTCTCATTTTCCTTGTTGTCCTTATTATACATGTGTCTCCTAACCACCCATCTTCCTTTCAAAAAACACATATGAATCTTAGAATAATACTTTTTTCTAAAAATATATATATATGTATATCTCCTTGACTTTAAAGAATTATCACATTAATAACCAATTTCCCAAAGTGCTAAAGAAGGAAGCAATAAGAGCATTAAATGTTCACATCCTTTCTTAAACCCATTTTGATTTAAGAAACCAAGATGTGATTAAATGGGAGTAAGTATTTTTGAAAAAATCAAAGGTAGCTGTTGGAGGCAAGGGGCAGGTTTTTTGAGCCAAAAATATACAAATAAGAACTGATATATAGTAGTCAGAGCATGGTACATTAATGGAATTTCAGAGTTAGAGAGACATAAATTCAAATCTCTGCTCCTCCACGTATTATCTGTGAACGCTTGAGCAATTTTGTAGATTTCTCACACTGAATTTCTTCCCATTTTTGTTGGCATATCAAGTTGAGGATTCTTGTAAGAATCAGGTGAGGTAAACTCCTAAGACATTGGCTTCCACATGTAAGTACGAAAAAAGGGAATATAACCCCTGCACACTTCCGTTTCCAATAATAGAAGCAAAGGGTAGATCATGATGACATGAAACTTACGAGATACTGATAGGTCACAGTGTTTTGAGCCCTTATTGTGTTTTTCACTATGGTCAGTGCATTGCACGGGATACCTCATGGATCCACACAACCTTACATAATGATAGCCTCATGGTTCCCATTTTTATGGATGTGAAGGTTGAAGGTCAGAAAGTTTCACTTGCCACGGTTATCCAGTCAGCAGGGGGTAGAGCAAAAGAAAAGAATCTAGAAATCAATATCAAACTCAAACTCTTGGCTCATGATCAATTCACCAAAACATAATTCACCTGAAGCCAGTTTGGCCTATATTAACATATGGTCCATTTGCCAAAAACTCTCTAACAAAGGAGGTACAGGTTTGGGGCTAGTGCAGACACAGCACTCAGGCAGAGTGTAAATCTGCAAGAGATACATAGTTTTCAAGGAATAGCCATTCATCCCCAAATAAAATGATGGGCATTGCAAAAGCCAACAAAGCTGGTCTGAAAAATGTCTTGGCAGCAGCAAAACCAGAGTGAAATTAAACATTGGAGAACATCTCTAATTTGGTTAATTGGTCACTTTATAAATTGATCATTTTCTGAATTAAATTTTAGTTAACTGGCCAGTATCCCAACCTCTCAACCACAACAACCTACTGCCAGGTCAATTTCT